>JAQFVV010001377.1:0-75816 GCA_028023455.1 Epiperipatus broadwayi | reverse complement strand
GATTAGTTTCAATAATAATTTATTATTTCTAATGTATACAGTGATGTGTAATTATACAATTGGGTTTTACATTGTTGTTCTAACTATCTTGTTATTTCCATTTGGGTTCTGATGAGTCTATGTTGCCCAATATGGTGTGAACATTAGATCTTTCACATATTTGTTATCTGGATTGTTAGCCCCCCCCCCCTTTTTGCCTTGTTGTTAGTTTGGCATATTGTATAATGTCCAAGTGTCTTCAAATGTTTTCGACGATGCCAGGAGTTGGTTTCTCTTCTGGATTTTAATCATTGTTTTGGAAAAAACCTGTTTTATATTAGGTTATGGGTGTTCCATGATTAGTTTACAATGTGTAACCCATATGGCATAGTTCAAAAACACCGAGAGACGTAATATTGGATAGGTTTTAGTATTGATACTATCTTTCAGAGATGAGATCAGTTGAAAATCTATCTTGGTGTTGGAGAGTATGATTTCTCGGATCACTCTGAATCCCATACATTGTGAGAAAAGGTGTTCCAATGTCTCATTGCCGTTCATGCAAATGCTGCAAGTAGGGTCTATGTTATGACCACATTTGTAAAAGAGGAAGTGATTAGTAGGTAGTCCATTAATGTTGTATTTAATGAGGAAGTCTAGGTATTTAGCCTCTAGACTCCATCTTTTAAAGTTGGATACCAGTTTCTGATTATTGTAATAAAATGTGTTGATTATAGGATGTAAGATTGGATGGAGGATTGTGTATGCTTGCCATAATGATATTTTAGAATTGAATGTGGAGTCATTTATTGGGCAGTGCTGTTTGATAAAGCTTGTGTTTCTAGTGATCCATGTTTGTCTGTCTGGTGGGGGTCGGTCAGTGGGTGTTATCTTTTGAAGGAAAGTTTTTTGGAGAATTGTGTTAAAACCATATGATGCTACGAAGTTGTGTATGACATTGTGGGTTTTTTGGTAAATCAATGCTTGAATGGAGTGGAGAGCAAGACCATTTAGCTTTCTTGGTCACTGAGTGCCTTTGAGGCTGATCGCGACTGTTTTACCTTTCCAGAAAAGCCTTGAGCACAAGCCATTTATTTTATTTATGAAGCTTTTGTTGCATTTGATAAATGGAAGAAAGTATGCTATTTTTGGCATCACATTCATGTTCATTAGTGCTACCTTGCAGGGAGGGAAAGGTAGACTTGTGACAAGGAAGTGATGAATTTGTTTGTTGTTTCTAGGATGTTATCCTGAATCTCTTTGGTCATTGCTGTGGTAGATTTGAATATGGAAAACCCAAGATATCTCTGTGGCTTGGCAGAGAAAAGAGTGTTAATTTTCCTTCCTGAAACAATTTGCCAGGAGGCAGACTTGCTGGGGTTGAATTGCAGCCTGTATTTCTCAGTATAGCGGCTTAATATTATTTGTAGCAAAGGAATATGTTTTCTTGATGGTAGGATGATCATTACATCATCCATGTAGGCAAACATGTTGAATTCTCTGCTTAAATTGGGTATAAAAAGACCTGGTAGATTTTTTTCTAAATCCATCAGGAGAGGATTTATATATGCAATGAAGCATAGGGCACTGAGGGGGAACCCTGAGGGATAGCTTGCGTTGGTTTAAATCCGGAGGTGATATTACCATCCATAGTGATAAAAATTTCCCTGTTGTATAGTAAGTTGCTTATGATCTGGACAGCAGTTGCAGGAACATCATAACTCGGCCAAAATATTTAAGAGTATATCTATATGTACCGAGTCAAAGGCTGTAGCTATGTCCAATTGAATAGCTATTGGCCCTGACTTCCGGTGGATTTTGACATAGTCAATGATGGAGATTATGTTGCCCATTGCATGTGCAGTAGAGGATCCCTTCTTGGCATATTGGTTGTTAGATATGTGCTTTAAGACATTTGGTTGGATGAGATTTTTGATCACAGACTCTACAATTTTAATTAGCAGAGGTGTCATGGAAATAGGTCTGATGTTTGAGAGATCCATAACCTGATTTTTTTTTAATAAATGGAACTAGCGCCACTGGGTAAAGGTTAGGTATCACTCTATTACCAGTTGCTAGGTAATCCACCATCTTCTTTATTATGGGAATTGCAAATTGATTGAAGTGTAGGATTAGGAATCTGGGAATCCCATGTAATCCAGGATGTACACCATCTGGAAGGGAAGATATTTTCTGTTGGAGTAGGTTTTCTGTGATCCCATGTATTGCCTGTGGATCAACTTCAGACTAGGATTGTGTGCCATTGAAGATTGCGGTTTGCATTCTTTTCCGGAAGTGTTCTTTTATTGTGTTCATCATAGGTGTTCCCAGTAAGGTTTTCCCATCTGCAATGATGGATGTGGGAGTGGTTTTGTTATTTTTCCCTCCAAGTGCCCATCTCAAGTAGCCTTTTGTCCAGTGATGTTGTTGTGATAAATAACATTTGGCTCTCCTAATGGATAGGTATTCCACCAGGGATTTTTGTCTTGATTGGTATAGGTTTTTAAGACTATATATATCTTGTGTTTTGATAGGTTGACTTTGGAGCATCTGAAGCTGATTCTCTATTTGTAGAAGATCTCTGAAGAGGCCATTAGGGCCTTTGACTTTCCAGGTGTGGTGTTTTAATATTGTCTGTAGGATGCCTATAAATGAAAACCAGGCTTCTTCAGCTGGTCTTGAAAGGATGTTGATTTTGTGAAAATATATATAAGATTCGGACACTATGGCCTCTGTTATGCTTGATTTTGTTACCATCCGCATGGTTTTGTGAAGAGCCTCTGGGGTTGGGAGGCCAGCCATGGTTTCAAGAGTAACTACAAGGGCCATATGGTCCGAAAACGACACAGTAAAAGTTTTGCATTTAGATGAAAATGTAAATCTGGTGAATAATATAATAGGTCTATTAGGGTTTGGTGGGATTTGGTGTAAAAGGAGTAGGATCCGGGAGGAAGGAATCCTTCCCCACACATCAAGTTTCTATTTATCAGTGGAAGAAATTTTAGATTAAAGCGACCATATGTGGTGTTAAAATCTCCCAATATAATTAAAGAGCCTGATTTGTTGCTAAGGATAGCATTTAAAATCTGAATTATTTTGTGATAGATAGTAGGATTGTTTGAAGTGTATATATAAGCTAGATTTATGCTGTAGCCCCAATAGTCTATTTCTAATAAGATTAAGTTGTTATCCAAATAGAGAATACAGAATTTGTTTGGAGGAAATTTTTTGTTAATTAACACTCCAACCCCTCCAGCTGCTGAATGTCCAACTGAAAATTTAGTGAAGCCCATAGTGGCAATTAATGTTTCTATTTTAGTGTCAGTGTTATTATGGAATTTGGTTTCCCCATTAGAAGGATGTGGGGAGAGTTAATGCTTATCCAATTTCTAATTGCGTGAGCACGGGCCAATGAGTTGAGGCCACGGACATTAATCCCTGCAATTTTATAGTTCATAATATAGTGTCCCTGCCCCTCCAGCCGGCCCCTGGTCTCAGGGAGAATTTGGAAGTAAATGACTATAATTGGTTTCTTGATCTGATGCTTCTTCCAATGAGAGTTGATGTAGATTTGATTCCATGAGTACTGGAAGGTCCTCATTTTCCATAGAATCTGGTAATTCCAAATAGGGATCATCTTCCATTGGTGCTGAATCTGTATCAGAGTGCTCAGAGGTTTTTCTTTTCTTTTTTTCCCATGACACTTTGTGTTTACTTTGTGATTCTTGTGAATCTGGTTTTAATGTAGGTAGTTGTGTTATAAACCCAGAATTCATATCATCATCTGAGCTTGATTTATCTGGAACATCTGATTTCCGTTTATTAATATTTGGTATAGCTTGTCGTGTTAGCTCTACTTCTTGTGAAAGATCCTGATTCCAATGTCCAGACAAACCATCCTTCTCCCCCAGGTTTTGAGTTTTGGTGTGTGCTGGATTGAATTTTTTCCTTGGTTTATTGGTTTTGCTACTTTCTTTTTGAGGATGTGGAGTTATTGTATTTTGTTTACTTTGTGACTTTCAAGGTATTGGGTGTTATTTTTGTCTATTTTGATTCTGGTGTCTGTTTCTTCTATTGGAAGTGATTTCAAGTTTGAAGGATTGTCAAGCATTGATTCATAGCCCTGTTTTTCCAATGTTGTACTGTTTATTGACTGAATATTATCTGTGTATTGGTTTGAAATGAGATGAGGTGTGCTTGATGTAGTTGTTTGTTTATCATTTCTATTTTTGGTTGTATTGTTGTGGAATTCCATTTCAGTTTGTTGGGAAAGATTTTCATCTTGATCTTCATCTCTAGATATTATGTGGTCTGGTGTTACATCTGTGGGAGTTATGTCTATAGATTCGGTATAGTTTGATGTTGAAGCCCTGTGTTTATCAGTGTGGTTTTCAATATTATTGTCTGTTTTAGGTGACTGTTTGGTGTTTGTAGTGGTTGTTGTTTCTATATTCTTTCCACTGCAGTGGTGGAACTTGCCTTTCTTTTGATCGCAGGTAGTGCAGATACGTGCCAAACAGTCTTTTATAGAGTGTGTCCTTTGTAAACAGTGAAAGCACTGAGGCCGCACCCCTCTGAATGTTAAGACCATTGGTGAACCTCTTGCATTAACTACAGTAGGGATGTCAGTGGGAGAAACATTTTTTTTCATGGCTAGTGAGAAGATTGCTGCGTTTGATATTATGTTTCCATTCAAGATGGGGTCTGGAAGGAATTTAAATTTTGATACAGTGCCGTAGGGATTGAGGATATTTTGGAGCTCTTGTTCAGTGAATCTTGTTAGGCAGTTTTTGATTTTCCCTTGTAGTATCATAGGTCTGTTCATTTCTACAATGCAAAGTATTTTATTTCCCAGTATTTTAATATTGTTTTTAAATTGGAGCCTGTCTGCCCAGGTCTTAAATTCTATTGCCACATATCTGTCATTAGGATGTGTTAGTATTTGATAAATCCCCAACTCTGAATCATGTTGTTTAATTACAGAATATAAATGTTCCATGGGGAATTTGTATAATGATAAGTTTTCATTTGTTACTGCTAGGATTAGAGTTTTGTCATTGTAATAATTTTGGAAAGATTTATAGAGCATGTTTGGAATAGTTTTGTTGAAATTAAAGTTTATGTTTTGATGCATTTCTGTCGGTAATATTATTATAATTTAATATCTTAACTGATTGGGGGTGTTGATTGTCTTCTGGTGTGATTTCTCTTTCATATTCCGATATGCCTATAAGCATTTCATTAATATTGCTGACCGAGTTAGTCTCTGCGGTTTTAACGTCTTTGTTGATACATAAAGCGTTAGCGTAGGATATAGATTTTTTTGGAAGGGTTTGTATTTGTGAGTCTGTTTTGAAATGTGCGAACAATGTAGATATTAAAGGTTCATCTAGTTTGAAATTTTCATTTGTTTGTGAATGGGTTTTGTTGATTTTTTTTTTATCTGTTATTTTGTTTTTTTCTCCCGAAATACTGTTGACAGTCTCTGGTGATACAGCAGTGAATTTGGTGTCCTCTGGTGATTTAAAAAATTTTTTTTTCTTTCTTCAGATAGATTTTGCTGATATTTTATTTTTTGTTCCAAATTATTCTGAGAGTGTTTCGCGGTTGTGAATGAATTGTGTTTATTTACTTCTCCTAAAGGAGTTTGGGAAATACGGTGAGAGTTGTTACTGTTTTCGTATGTATTATTAATATTGGCTGTTATTTCGCCCGATGGGAAACCAACGCTATTGCATATAACTGACGAAGTTTGTATAATTTCTTGCATTTTAATGTTGTCAGTAATTATTTGGTGCTTAGCATTGCTAATGGGAAGGTTTTTGATCTCAGATGGAGCCTGAGATTTGTTATTATAGCTATGAAGATTTCGGCTATCGTTTCTGTTGAATGATTGAGTGTGACAATTTAAGCTTGAATTGCTATGTATATTATCTATATCATTATCACATTCCATTTTTAAATATATAAAACTTCTCTTACCTTGTATTTAGGGGTTTGGAATGGAGTTTGATACCCCCTTTCCTGCTGATTTCAATTTTGAGGAGAGCTATCGTTCACGTTGTTTGCTATTAAAGATTACTTTAAAAAAATAAAAAAAAGATTACTTGTATCATTTTCTATCTTTAATCATATGTTTATGAAAGAGTTGAAAAGAGAGTTAAACAGATTACTCATCATTGAAAGACACAGTGAAGTTTACAAATAATAAGTATATAAACTTAACCATACAACACTCTACAGACATTACATCATTAGCATATCCTTTTTGTTTTCAATACTTTTCTTCCATCTAGTGTAAGCTTTAGTAATCCATTGATGCTATATGGCAGTGCTTAATAAATTATTATTCAGTGCTGTCTTATCCAAATACCACCAGATTAGTTTCTAGTTTAAGACTTCCATCAGTAAAAAGCTTTTTGAACTTTTTGTTGTTCTTGTGATAAAATTGCACCAGTCTAATTATAAATTAGTTACTCTATATCACTCAATTAAAACAACATCATTTTCTATTTCTTAGTTAAAAAAGCAGAATAAAATCAAATCACCATTATTTAAAATTTTTCTAAAAGAAGCAGGTGTATGACAAAATATGGCAGAAGGAAGTTCTATTAATTCCATTTACAATATTAGTCTGTTTGGTTTAGACTGGACTGTGGTCAATCATCTCCAGTGCTCAGACTTCATATGAACTCTCAGGAAATAAACATTTTTATTAATTTATTTAAAAAATTGGTTTTTTGCTCAGTAGTTTATGTCAAATTCAAACACGGGAAGTAACAGAATTGGTCAAGAATATGAAACTCTTCATACAGTAGTGCCACCAAGTGCAAGCCTTTGTAATCAATGGATTCAGGTAGGTTTGTGCATAAAATTCCTATCTAGTGCCTACTCATCCTACATCTACAGACTAGTGTATAGTTTGTGGCCAAATTTTGAGCTCCAGAGTCTCACTCTATCACTATGGCCAACCATATGAGCAAAATTAATCAGATGCCTTTTTCTCAAGGCTTCATAAAGGTTGGTACAGCATAAGTAATTAAGCTGTTATAATTCTCCTGTTTCTGAATCTGCTACTCATACTTACTACTGTCCAAGCATGTTCATGCTACTTTATTAAAATCCTAATTCAGAAGACATTAAATTAGTATCAATTTGTTTCATGCAATAGTGTCACCTAATGCAAGACATACTTATCAATGGGATGTTAGAAAGTTTGTGCATCAAAGTCCCACCTTGGTATATTTATCCAATATCCCCAGAATTGTTTCAAGCTTATGTTTTCAATAGTAAAGACTCTTGAATCATAGAGCAATGCACCTATATCTTGGACCTAACACATCCTCCAGCACTCACCTTTGTGGTCAACTATAAAGCTATGAGCCCAAAAATATAGGTGCACTGCTGTCAGATTCAAAGCTCCTCACTGCTGAAAGCCACAAATCAGAAACTAGTCTGGTGATATTGAATCAGTAAGCACTATATACGTGGAAAAAGTTGTTACTGTGTAATAGGTGGTGTAAATATAACACATGGCGGTCATGTGATGCTTTAGTAGTTTAATATTCTTGAGTGTCAGATGAAGTCATATAAAATAATAAACAAAATAGATTAATTGCAATTTATTATATCATTTTTAACCAAGCTAATTCAACTCCATTACACTTTTTTCATGTATATATAATATTCAAATTAATCAGGTAAATAAACATAAGGCAGATACACCCTTCCCACCATAAGTTGCATTTCATGGTGAAGCAGCATTCTTCAATTAGTCCAAGTCACACTCTCACACTTCTTCCCTATCCTGGCTCAATAATTATTAATATCAAATCATTACCTTTTATTGTGAAGGTGTCAACTTACGGTTCACATGACTATGTCACCCTCTCCCTATGTAACTACCATAATTTTTATTATCAATCATTTATTAAACTAGAAATTATCGTATCATTCTTATGTAATGTTTTGCTATTTTTTTTATTTTAAATAAATTATTTTAGATTAATTTTCTTCTAGTAATTATTAAAACTGTTGAAATCTTGGATTCAAGATCTTAATTCGTTTTCTTGGGTTGTGTCTTTGGCATCATGATTTTTTTTTGCATAACATCTTTGTTTGTTTTTATCTTTGATTAGTCAATATATTTTAAAGACCTAATAAATATTATGTATGTTTTATACTATACTCATTTGTTCTAAATAATAGCTAAATATTTGTACATATTACATTACATACACACTCATATATATATAATTCTAGTTCATATTTATTTATTTAATTCTATAGATACATATACAGATAAATATGTAACCAATCAAATATCACACTTTTATAGTATAATTTTAAATTGAAATCTATCTTATGGTAAACTTTCATCCTGACCTATACATAGATTTCTGGGACAAAGGTAATATAGTCCTATGATTGATAGATAGATTAATAGATACATAGATAGGTAAAGTACCTAGATAGAAGACAGCTACATAAATAAATGTATAGACAAATGGATGAATGGAGTAATAGTTGGCCATATAGATGGGTGGATAAATGTATAATTGGATAATAATCAGACAGATAGAAGATCATATGGCAAGATTACTTTATGAAAAAAATAGATACAGGAATGAATAAAGATATCAACAGATAGATTAAATAGATAAATAGATAGGTAAATTGATACATACATAAATAAATTAATTGTTTGATATATAAATGAATTTGACTGATAGAAGTGAAAATGAATGAATTGATAAGTGTACATTTGGATAATCAGACATATGGATAAGTATATAGAAATACTAGTACACAGAGTAGTGAACAAAAATGTAGGTAGATAAAAGTATGGAAAAAGAAATAAGGATAATAACTCACTATTATGCAATATTACATGGCTAACTCGATAGCCATAATATACCTGATAAAATCCTGAGATTATTTAGAAATTCAAAAAAATTACAAAAGATTACATTATTCTTATATTCTTTCATAAAAGATAAAGTGTAAACAAAGAATATAAAAAATATATGACAAGTGCCCACTAGAGTATTTCTCAAAATTTGTGGAAAGAATTAGAAAAGGCATTTGTTCTACAGTAAATTATTTAAGAAAGCACTCTCAATATTTATATACACTTGGGTCTCTTTTTATGTGGTAGATAGGTTCCACAGAAAACCCACATTAAAAAAATCGCACAAAAATAGATTTAACTTACATTGAAAAATGTGAGATATGTTCCTTAATTTTCAGAAATTGCATAAAACCAAAGCAATAAGGTAAAATTATGTTAAAATTGACATAAAAAATTAAGAAAATAAAGTATGACTAATAAAAAATTTTAAATATTTAAAAAAAATTGATACAAAACAATTTTTTTTTAATTTTTTATTAACTATTTAATTTTATTGAAAACAATATGTTTGTATGTGTAATTTATTTTACATTTTTTCACACATATTTTAATCATTATCACTATTTTACAATATGCAGCTTCGTTTGTGAACTGGTAAGAAATCAGATTCATCACAAGAGGAAATACAATTAGTGCCAACATCAATCTTGTGCTGTGTTAAGTAAAAACTGACAATACATGTCATTGGTTTTAACTCTCTCTCAAACCACTAATTTTTGAATTATTTTGCTGATTTTACTGTTATTTTATAAAGAAAAACAATATTATATTTAAAAACATAATCAATAATATTTAAAGTTATAACAATAGGATAAAGCTTATCTTACAAAGTGCTGATTGATGGTTTTTCATTTTCACCAAAAGGGAGTGCTTGTCAACAAGTTGGACATTTCTAAGTTATTTGTTTTGATTTTCAAAATGTATAAATTAGAGTATTTATTTTTACATATTATTATTTTCATAAAATATGCTCAAAAATATAATTATTTGTGAAGAATAGGTCATTTTTCATCAATTATAAATATAAATTTTTTCTTTGAAAAAATTTCAACTACTTTAATAATCTGACAAATTATTAATTTTCTTTATAGAAATTAAACTAAAGTGAGTATAATTTTAAAAGACAAATATATTTTTGAAATGGTATTATTTTATCTAACATCACATTTCATCTACTATATTCTATAATAGTATCCTTTCTTTAATTCAAACCCCTCCAAGTCCACATATATTATCACATATTAAAATATATGTTAACATGTAGTGTATAATAAGGTATATTAATTTATGTGTGTGTGTATTTGCATATGTTTGCATCATATAAATATTAAGGTCTGTATATGTATAGTTATAATGTGTATACTTAGGTTTAAATTATATAAATTAAAAGTAAGTTGTGTAAACATTGTTGTATGCATATGAGTGCACCTACATATATGTGAATGGAGCTGCAACACAATAGATTTTATTAGCATTATTTTATCTTTAATTTGCTATAAATTCATTATACAAATTTACTTTTATTCAGGTTTGTATTCGCCTATAAATTTCCAATTCTTGAGGTGGCAAGATTACAGAACATAAAACCTGTTAAAAGATTGTATGTTTCTTGGAAATTGTCCTGTCACATGCATCTGATTTAATTTATGTGGTAATCAAGAGCAGATTTGAAAATAACTTTAAAATAAATTTTATAGAAAGGCAAAGTTTGCTTTTCTATTTTCTAAATTTAATAAAGATATGTTAAAATTTAAAATTAAAAACTTATAAATTGTAAACAAGTTCATGGCTTTTGCTGGGGGAATCAAGGATTTAGTATAAAAATGCTGGGGACATGCTCATTTTAACAATAGAAATGAGCAGCTAGAGAGCTCAAATTTTGCTGTCTTCTGAAGACCAGTCTATTGGAATGGATGAGTTCAAGATCAGAAGCCTGCCACAAGGACATTCGACAAGCCAGTGAAGAATTCTAGTTCCAGATGCCATGAAGGATGCCTCAGCTAGAAGATTATTGGTAACATTTCTTGCCACAGAGCTCTTTAAAAAAATCTGCAACTAAACTATTTCAATAATTTTTTAAGCTAGATATAAGTTTGAACATTCATAAATTTATAAACTTAAATGATTTCTTAATAATTAAACTCTGTAATGTAAATAATGTACTGTAATAAACTTTCTAACATAACTTTGAATTTAATAATATTTGTAAGAATCTTATCTATATTTAAATTAAATAAATAATCATAGCTAATAATTCTCCTAAATTATAATAATTGTACTCAGTTATTATTTCTATATACTTTCTAATCTGCAGTCATGCCTATTTTATTTTGTTTTGTTTTATATTATTTATATCATTGATATTATGAAATGCCATGATTTGAACCAGAGATGATTAATATTAGTTATTTTAGAGAGACAATTAGAAGCTCTCTTTTGTAATTGATTTATTTTGCTTCACATTAATTTATTTTTTCTTTGTAAGTTTGAAATAAACAGTTTTCTAATACCTTTGATGGGATTTTAATTATTACAATAAGATTCTTACTAATGTAGTACAATCTCCTAATATATATTCCGAATTTTCATATTTAAACATTGAATGAAAATGCGCATAATGTTATTTGAGCACACACTTTACAATCTTGACATATGGGCTACATTTCATCAAAATTGGTACAGCAATAACTGTGTTCAAGATGTACATCTTGGCCTGCCTATCGATAATTTAATGGTATAGGCAGTAATATATCATTAGTTGCTAATTGTGTTGAAAATATCAAACATATTGGATGTGGAAAACTTATAATGGGGGACACTACAAAATTTGTCTTGCAAAATGGGCAGTGGCCAGAAAAAGTTTGGGACTCTATGCTATAGACAATAAAGAACTCTCTAATTATTTAATATATGTATTGTATTTATTGTTTTGAATGCAATTTTTGTATTACTTTAACATAGATAGCTTTAATTTAGAATTAAAAACCATATAGATGACTTTTACAATTCCATTCTATTATTTTAACTAGTTAAATTATAAATAAATTTACAAGAATGACAAATAATTATAGACATATAATTAAAGGACTATAATAAATTTTACAAAAACTTACTCTGCAGATACTACAACAGGCCTAATTTCTTGCTAAGATAATGAGTTTGCATTAGGTATTCCGCTAGAAAAAAAATAAAAACTTATATGTGATAAAAAATATATAATTGCTTGTTATGTGCAAACAAACTAATATCTATATATTACTATAGTTTTCACATACATATATATCTTGTTATAGTATTTATTATTTATAAAGGAAAATGTGTAGAATATCGAAATATTTCTTCTTATTTAAGTTTGTACGCTAAGTGATTTGCTGATAATAAAAATTTTTTGGCTCTAAAAAGTTTGCAATTTAATGTCAAAAATCAGATAAATAAAGGTTTAAATGATTTTATCTGCATTTCTGAGGGCCAGACCACCTCCATGAAAACACATAAGACCAGGCCGAGGCTGGTGTTCTTTTCTAACTGGTTCAAGGACAATTACTTTAACACCATTGAATTCAGTTCTGGTAATCTATTATAGAAATTTATATATCAGTGTGATTCATAATGACTTTTCATGAAAAATCCAGAAATTCTGATTAGATTATTGATTTTAGCACACACACACACAAATCAACCTAAATAAAATACCCAATATCCATCAAATAAGACCATAGACTACTATTTGACAGATGTCATAAGAATTGTTAAAATGGATATAATTTCATGTTTACTGTTTTAAATAAAGTGGATTTGAGAAATTGATTAAAAGAATTTGTAATATTAATAAATGTAAATGCTTTGTAGCTGTGTTTATGCATGATCATGATAAACACACTCATAAAAATAAGATTAAATATGTATTAATTAAAAGAAATATACCAATGCATATTTACAATAAATACAATTGTTATACCTTCTTTTATACCATTGGCTTCATATAGCATTTAGTTGCTATGCAACTAATAATGTAAGGGACTCCAGGTACCCTTCTACATTTACCTATCAATTGCAGCTGTTCTGTGACAGCTTGTCTCATGAGTAGGTGTAGTGACACTTCCTGCTGTTTTGGGATAATTTGTTTCATATCTGAATAAGGTTCTAGCAGTTTCCAGTACTAACATGGATTTGCCTTATTGCTTTAACCATATAGCAGATAACATTCACACTGCCATTCAGATTTCATAGTAAATTATTGTCTTGCTTTACCTTCAACTAGACTGACTATTTATAACCAGATCTTTATCCATAATGAAAATAATCAGATTCAATGCATCACCATTTAGTGGCTTGTTACAATTATTGGATTCATATATCGGTCTGTGGTGATGAATGATAAATCTGATCAAGATAAGATGGAATCTGAATTAGTCCATTAATTTAAGGTAAGTTGTGATATGGTATATAAAAACATAAGTTTATTGTGTGCATGTGTAAGAGAATGATAACTAATTCTTTCTCCAAGCTGCATGCAATGCCATCTCTGATTAAATCCTTGTTATGCAGTGACAGTTTAGCTATTTACCACAAAAGTTTTAAGATAGTAGTATTTTTAGAATAAGAATTAGAAAGTGTTTTTATACCTTTGTAGATTATCTTCAGTGTTCTTTCTGCCTCACAAAATCTTTCAATATACATGAAAATGTTATTGTTATTGCGATATATATTTTTACTGCCATAATTAATTTGAATCATTTTAAACGTTTTGATGTTTTACCAAATATTAGCATGTTGTTCCATTGTGGGCTAAAGTACAAAACACATTGTCAAATGTTACAAGGTGGATTGCCATCCACCCATATTGTAAATAGCTAAACTATGTTGTGACATAATAGATGCATTGATGGAGAATTGGTAATCCAGGAAGCTCAGAGAGAGAACCAGACATCTTTTTATTAAGACATGCTATGAATATATATAACAAGATTTATACTTCATATTATGTTTAAAAATATAGACAAGAATATTAATGAATATGGATAACTAACTATATCTGTGGGAAAGTACAAATTTCTTTTACTAATATGTAATTAAGAATTGCTGTTTCTCCTTTTAGATTCTTAATATTCACTTGAGAACTTTTTCAATATTTTCATAACATTTTCAAGGCTATCCTTAATACTGAGAACCAGTAGTTAAATTTGAAAGCATTTAATTATCATTCGAGAATTTGGTAATTTCACTGCTACTGTAACATTAATTTTCTAATTTATAATGAACCACAGTTACTTTTTTAAATATCTTCTATCTCTGAAAAACTATATTAGCATTATGAGGGTACAATCCCTATCTTATGGTCTGAGAAAAGTAACTTTATGATTGAAGGCAGAATACTAGAATGACTGTAACAAATTTAAACATTATATTGACCTAACATAAATGTTAAGGCCAAGATTCATCATGAAAATGGACATGGTGTCAGTATAGTTTGGGGAAATAAAAAAATATTAAGATAAACATAAAAAACCATGGTTCATCATGAATTTAAAAGTACAATGTAATGGCATTAACTTTGTCTAATTTTGAAAAATTTTAAATGTTATTTATAATTAAACCTTGATTATTAAGTCATAATATTAATTACCGATTTGAAAATGACATAAAAATGTTGAAAAGACAACTGAATATTAAGAATTTGAAAACATAAGCAATTTTTAACAATAAATTACTAAATGAACACTGTACCTTCTTGCATTTGTAACTAGTTATCTTCATTATTCACTAACCTTGATCCATGCTATAAAAATGAATGTTTATTACATTTATGATAATATATGAAAATATTTCCAGTGCTTACCGCTATCTGAATAAATAATTTAAATTCAGACCATGAAATTTTTTTTTTAAATTTTGCTAGCGTAAATAATAGAATAATTATTTAAGGGTTATGTGGTATTTATTTTCGTAATGAAACTATTTACATTAACAATATATATATATACAAACAACCACACATCTATTTATAATGTCACACACATTTCAATCTACATTGCATATATATTGTATAATGAGTTTGAAAATAGCTATTAACAAGCTATTTAAGAATATCTCCAACCTCAGACCGGTTTTTGCTACTGGCTTCTTCAATGAGGTGCTAGGATATTCAAGCATTAGATTTAAAATACCAGGCCAAGCCCAGCACTTTATCTAATGGATAACTATTAAGTAGAAAATCTGAAATTTTCAGACATTTATATGACTTCCAATCCAGCTATCTAAGTTAAATAGTCATATGGGACTGAACTAAGTTCAGAACAGCATATGGCTATTTTAATTAGATTGCTGGATTGGAAAAAATATGAATGTTTGAAAATTTTAGATATTTTATTTAATAGTTATCCATTACATAAAGTACTGGGTTTTGCCTGGTATTTTAAATCTAATGCTTGAATGTCCTAGCACCTCACTGAAGAAGCCAGTAGCAAAAACTGGTGTGAGGTTGAGGATATTCTGAAAAGCTTGTTAAGGTTATTTGCAAGCTCATTATATAACATTTGTAATACATGCTTGTTAAATGAGGTCATGTGATATATGACTTGATTTTTTTGTGTGCGTATATATATATATATATATATATATATATATATATATAATCATAAAAACAATGGAATTTCTATTTTTTATCGGAGTATTTTGACAATTGTCCACTGATAATTTATTGGTTTATTTAGCATTGGCTGTGGTGATATATAAATATATACCTTTTAAATATATGCCAGTCCCTTGCCAGTTATCTTTCATTATATTAAGTGTGTACGGTGGAATCTATTTTTTTAGTTATAGAAGTTGCCTTTACGATATAGTTTAAAGGTTCATTGTTTAGGTCTAGGGTTATGCTCTTATCATATGATTATATATATAAAACTAATAATGTTCAAGCCTAAATAGGTAGAAAATATAAATATATGAATACAATATATTCAATTTGTTTTTAAGGGAAGGTAGAAATCCACCTTTATGTTTAGTCTAATGTGTTTATATAGATAGGAATGATTGCAGCTTGACTACAAAAAATGAGATTATTAATTTGAAAAATTTCAATAAATCTCATTAAATAGGTAAATATAATATGTTATGAAAACAAATTGACAAAATAGTCAATTATAACTTTTAAACTGCACTTTGAAAGTTATAATTTGCAGTTGAAAGTTATAATTTATTATTTATTAGTCTGATTTAATAACACTTTAAATGTACCTGCTTAATGAGGTTTATTTAAACTTCTTTAAATTAGTAATTTCATTTTATGTAATCAAGTTGCAATCTTTAGTGTCTATATAAACATATTCAACTATAGATAAAGCTAAATTTTCATCTTTATTGATTAAAGGAGGTTGCCTTGGCAACAGATTGAGATTGTTGGCTGTTATTGATATTATTATTGTTTAAGTGTTGATTGCACTCATCTATTTATTACAAATTGTATAAGCTGTGTTTACTGATATCAAAAAGATCAAGATGTAAAAAGAGTGATAAAGACCAAAAAGTGTGATTTCTCTATTAATAATTAATTTTAAAAAATACAACATCATTATGAAAAATTGGCAAATGTATTAATAAATTAATAAACGAGTGGCTTTATCGCTCAGGATTTTATAAGAAGTTTGAAAGCTGGAAGTTTCAGAACTGGAAGTGATTTGAGTAACTTATGCGCCAGAGTTTAACACCGAAACCCTACACTAAATATTGTAAGTGTATTATGTTATTCTTTATACAATACTTCTCTCTATTAAAAAAAATTATAATTATAATCAGTAGAATAATTTCTGCAAAATCAAATCTTCAAAAGTAGTGATGAAAAGATTTAAGTAAAACCATGCGTTTAAAAATGGATTACAAAACTATGAATAAATTATCATAATAAAGGTAAGAATTTAATACATAAATTGTTTAATTTTCTTTTTTTGACAATATATATTAACACCAAATAAAACTTGATTTTATTAGCTTATTTCAATCCATTAAGCAGCAGTGACCTCTATTGTTGTTCAAAAATAAAACTATAATTGATCTTGCTCATTTATAAAAATAGATATATTAATCTTTAACTAAAGTTTCACATTGATGACTTGGTTAAGGATAATCTCTAATTTAGTAAATGATGAATAATAATAATTAATGCATTTATCTAAAATAAATGGAATTAAAGTTAGGAGTACAGAAAGTTTGAAGTCAAAACAAATAAAAATTTCACATTACATTTATGTTTGTTTAATTATAAAATTTAAGAAAAAATGTTAAAAGCAAACTAATGGCTTAAAAATATATTAACAGAATTACTTGGAATCTGATACATTATTATGAAATCCATCTTTTAATTAAAAATAATAATTTTAAATTTCATTATTACTTATTTAGGTGTAGATTTTTTTATAGATAGTTTAATTATTAATAAAATATAAAGGAACTTAGCAAAATTTTCAATCAAGAGATAAATTCTCTAGTGGCTTTACTATGAAAAATATTATGATTTAATTTTATTGGCTATCTTCATCTGTCCAACATGGCTTTTGATTATTGCATATATGAGGAGGGACCCAAAAATAATCAGAATCGTTCTCTGTTTTGTGTGCGTATTGTAGTGTATACTTCTACTGTTGTGTACATTTTTCAGGAAACCTGCATCAATCTGCCAAATGACATCATCATGGGGCCACATAACACATTGTTTTGTAAAGAACATTTTGCATTTTTGTCAATTTTTTTTATAATGATTGAAAAGTTTGACAATGTGATATTCTGTTTTCAGTTACAGAAAACGACAAGGAAAAAACTTGTGATGCTTGAAGCATATTATAAGAAAACTGATCTCATAAAAGCACAAGTTTATGAGTAGTTTAATTGAAATGTTAAGTTTACCAAACCCTAAAAAGCATTGTGAAGTTCAAAGTAAAAATAATGCTGATTTTTTTTACACAAATGACATTTTTCTCTCAAATTTAGGTCTTAATGGGAACATTTTATATGCAAATTATGAAGCATTTACATGGTGTGGTAAAATATAAATGTCCTATTTGTCCAAAGAAAAGAGTGTGTTTCACCCTCACAAAGTGTCATCTCTCAAAGCCTTAAGTGTGAAACACTTTAATTAAATTAATGATCCAGCTTTTCTATCAGCCATATTCACTCAATCTCACTTTGTGCAATTTTTTTAAATCTCTTGAATGAAAAAAATATCACAATTATTTTTTTTTCAGACTTAGAATCGGTGGGGGACGGGATGACAAAGACATTAAAAAGCATAACCTGGTAAGTATTGCTCTACATAAATACTTTTCATGTAATAAAGATCTATATGAGAGATGATGACCTGGCCCAACTGATCAATTCTGGTTCAGCATGAAATGCATCTTGGAGGTTATTTGCCTTTTATTGTAGCTCTATTTATATGTAATTATTTATGAAATAAAAAAGAATGGAGAAATATGGAAGTTGTCTATATATAAAAAAAATATTTTCAGACTACTTTGAAAAATGAAAAACACCTTGAGACTGGTATATTGCATCAAATAGATAGTAATTTGAAAAAGATTGAATTTATAACATTTAAAAATAAATAAACATTTTTTTATTTCTCAAAGTATAAACTTTACTATTCCAATGGAACTTAATTATGGATAAAAATCATCTTCCTCCACTGGGATATGGGCAGTGATGATATATCAATTTTCCAAGAACTGGTTCTCTAAAGGTAGGTTGTATTTAAGAACCTATTTTATTTTTGTTTTTTTTCTAAGCATGGAAGCAAATCACTTCTTGGTTTCATAGCTAAACGTTTTTGGTGACCTCTCAGAAATTTTGCATGACCTCCTCCCCATACACAAAAAAGTGCAGCAGTGCACATGCACACTATGATGTACTTTGCAATCTCAATTATTGGATCAAAAAGAATTAAACCCATTTTTATAATTGAAAAAAAAAAACTTATTTATTTAGCAAGATATTTCCATATTGAAATTCTATTTGTATCACATGGCTCTTCACATTGATGATGCTTTTTGACTATAGCATCATCAGCTGTATTGTGATTTCTTAGCCAAACTTGAACAGAGTCACTGCAATCCCAATGATCAAATGGAAGATCTATTCAATTTATTACTAGAAGATTTGCCACATTTTTCACTTCAAGGTGATTTCTTTTATCTGAATAAATTGCGTTCAACACAAAAAACCTTCATTCACCCTCTGCAGAACTCACAACAATGGTTTTAATTATATTTTTATCTTTTTGGATAGTTTCAGGTACAACATGTTTCTGGTGATTTCTCATAACACTTTCAACATAATCACAGAAATCATTAACTGAAATCTCATGATGAAATAATTTCTCTTCAAATTCTTTGCAGGGAGCTACAGCTTCTTCCAGATTCAAAGCATCTGGGTTCACAATTTTAACTAATTGATGACATATTTGTTGTCACTGCATTCAATACTTTTTGATGGGGAAGACTCACACATTTGTTGTCTTTAACAAAATTAATATGCAGGAATTTCTTAGAAGAGAAAGTTTCATTTATTATTTTTTTGTATGTACCATTCTTCTGTCTGATATTCAAATGCTTTAATTGTTCTCTTAATCAATTGTTAAGTATGCAATATATTTATACTTCTTTCTTGAAGAGCATCCACCAACAAAGAAATTTCTTCTAGTCTATCGAATATTAAAGCCAGTTCTCTCATAAAATATTTGTTGGTGAGATGTTAAGCCATTCCAAAAAATTTCTTATTAGTAGAAAAAATCATAGCACTGGATAGGCTTGCCATGTTGCAACTACTGATCTATGACTGCATGCTGCTCATCTTGTGTCAAAAACTCTACTAATTTTTAGAACTTCAATTCAGTGCCATTGGTTTTTTATTAGACTGATGGAAGATTTTGTATATTTCATTAATAAATGCTTTAAAGTAATTCATTTGCTTTATGTTTTTGATAGAATCCTCCAACACATTTGCAAAGAAGGAAACTGGAAAGTTAAATTTCAAATTATACTTAGCAAGAATGAACTAATGACTTAATTTATTATGCAAATGGGAATTCATTATTATAGAAATGATGGGAAAAAAATCTGAAACTAATAAAAATTAACTGTTTCTTTAAGCTAGTTTAATATATATACATATTAAAGCCACATCATAAATAAAAGTTTATAATAAAGGAGTTTTTTCAAGGTATTCAGTGTAAAAAGGCCAATACTGTAGGATCTTCCAAAGCTAGCTTTAATGTCAGTATGAAATTAAGAAATTATGAAATTTTAAAAGTAACCATCAAAATGTCTGTTTGTGAAATGCTGGTGTACATCAATCTTCCATGAATTTATATACATTCAGGAGAGATATTTCATATGTGTTTGTTTTAATCAAGAGGCATGAAATTCATAAATAACAATAGAGTTGGTGAACAAGAACAGTATGCATGGAGATTGACATTTGCTTTTCTCAAGATAAATATATTTTGTTTGATTTACATGATTATTTTTTTTTGCTTTTGTCATTTATATTTGAAAGTTTATGTATTGTAATTTTTTTTAATGTGTATTCAAGATTCCTTTTTTCAAATTCGATCATTTGAAATTTAAAGAGCAAGCAGTGGATAGATAAATAGCATATGTTGATGTATTTTTTTAAAACAAGGAATCATAGTCAGTTAATATTTATAGTTGTTTTTTTAATAAAAGTAAATTTACAGATTCCTCTGGAAATGCAACATTGAACCATCAGGCGACCTCACTTCAAATAAGGTTTTTATATATTTAACATTGAGGGCAAACTTTAGGACAAACAAAACTATTTTTGTTTGCCAATAAGTTATAATAATATTTACTTGTAATTTTGTTTTATTTCTGAGTGCACAATTAACCCATTTGAATAAATGATTTTCTGTTTTGTATCTGTCATTAATTTTACTAGGATTTACACACACTTATAAATGGAAGTGGGGCTATATATATATATATATATATTGTAACGATATATAAATATGTCGTTACATTAATTTAAAATAAAAACTTAAAAGTTCGCAAATAAAAGTAAAAAAACTAAACGCTAAAATTAAAATGTTTTTTAAATGTATATATATTCACACAGAGGCCAAACTTTAAAAATATTTTTTTTTAAAAAAACAAATAAGTATTTGAACGTACTTTTTTTTATAAAAAAGTACAAGATTTAAAAATAAAAACAGGTATTAATTAATGTAATCTGTAAATGGAAATGATTGTTTATAAATTGTTTGAAAAGCAAGCTAGCTTCAGGCTCTTGTATAATTAAAATGATCTGATGAAAGATAGATAAGAAAATAAAAAGAAATTAGCTTGACCAATGGAAGCACCAAACCTCAGCCCGGACCCGAACGAAAATTTGGATTAGTGACGTCTTTGTTCATTCAATCTGGAGATTTACTATAAAAAGAGAAATATTGAGTTCCAGACGTTTTTTTCGGACTTGATTTGATGAGAATGGTAGGATGCACTTGCCGTTCTCGCTCATTTTTTTTTTTTTGTTTTAAAAAAAAAATAAAATGAAAGACTGTGATACAAGAATGGAACCAGCTAATGCTACCTCCAGAACATTATCTTCCAATGGAGATGTCACGGGAATTAAAAACAGGAACCTGGACTCTTCTACCGTAAGCTAAATTGACATGAACTCTAAATTGAAAAATAATTAATTACTTTCGTTCAAGCTTATGAACTTCTATCTGACTTTTTTTAAGTTTAAAATCAAATTAATAATGTTTAATTTTATATGTTTTCCGATTGATAAAAATCATTTCCATTTTTTTTCTCTCTCTTATTGTATAAATTATTTGTTGTTTAAATTTTAAATGATGAAATTTAGGTTGGGTATAGACGTTGCATAGATTCGTTAGCAGTTGATAATGTTGTGGTTTTCACATTCGATTGGAATATATGTCAATGATATCACTGCAAGCATCTTACGATGAATGCTAATGGGATTTGTATATTCCCTATGCAAGTGACGTTTATCGAGGACTTTGTGTTTTGATCGGTTGTGTTAAAATTGTAATGTTTTGACCGTGGAATCTGTGCAGCCGATCTATACCCAACATTTTTAAACAAATCTGAGCGAACGTATTTAAATGTTAAATTTAAGTCGGGCGTGAAAGGCTATATAGTTTGTAAAGTTATATTAAGGGAGGGTAATCTTAGGTTATTCATGTCGTTGTTGAATTGGGTCAATGGATTGGATATATTTATGTAATTAGTAGATGTAGTATAAGTTTCGCTACGTGCAGAATCGCTGAATACACCGCACCAACCCTTTGCCTATGGATGGGATTGTAAGTCAGCAAAAAGGATTGCGGTCCCTTCCTATGGAGTTTTTATTTTATTGTTCTTCTTGCTATACAGACGTCATATTCCTGTATTGGACAAGAGTCAATGTTTTCTCTAACTATCCTGTTCAGATATCAATTCCTGACAGTATAGTATATTTGTGCTGTTGTATTTTCATGCTACATTGAATACATAAATGTATCAGATGGATTGATGCCAGTTTGACTGCGAATTTTAGCCTAAGGTTAAATAGGGATAGAATGTTTTATTTTCAAATGCAAATCTATGTAGTCTATTCATACTTGACCATCTAAATAAAATATTAAACTCATTGAAATTTATGTAAATGTACAATTAAAAAGTAATATAAAAATCTAAAAATGTTAAACCTATTCCTCGAATTTAGAATGATTTTATATGTGCGTAAATAAATATTTTTATGTGTTAATTTCTGGCAGTGGCTTTTAGTCTTTTATATTTAAGATATAGATTTTTATCTCTGCGTCCCCGCTGAGCTAGTGACTTGGGCTAACGGTCGGAATATTTAAATAAAGTGGAATCTTAACAGCACGTATCTGCCTACTTTATAAATTTTTCTAGGTTTAAATGCCTAGATGGCGCCCTGGTAGTTGCAGTTATTGTTTTTGCGGTTAGATTCGATCTTCACTTTCATTTCGATCGTTATAATATTAATAAAAAAATAGTTATAAATGTATTTACCCTAGCCTAAAAATATCAGTCTAATAATTAAATTAATGGGGTAGATTTAGTATTAGTGAACTCTCACTTTGCTTTGCTTTTTTTGTTTATGTATATATTTGACGATTTATATAATATAATTTTGTATATAATGTACTTCAAATTATTTTGTTTCTGTTGTGTGAAGCCCTCAGGATGATAGAAAAACCATTCTTGATAACCGAATATTTATTTATTTTATTATTATTTGTTTGTAAATATTTATTATATATGTTGTTAATAAACTAAGAAGTTTAATCAATCTGATCTCTGTTTGATCATCACCATCATTATCATGCATTTATTCCACTAGATGTTTGATCATTGCCATCATTATCAAGCATTTATTCCACTAGATGTTTGATCATCATCATCAACATTGTGTATTTATACCACTAGATGTTTGATCATCACCATCACATTAAGAATTTACACCATTAAAGGTTTGATGATCATCATCATCATTACGTATTGATCTTATAAATAATTGATCATAATCAATATTTTTCTATATCCATGCTTATACATAGACAAATTTAGTTAATAATTGAGTAAGTCCATCCCTGAAGAGAGCTGATTACAAGAAATCCCTGAGTTCGAATTCCGTGGTATAATGGGGCCTAAAAAAGGAAGATGTAATGAATATGCATTGGTCTAGGTCACATTGGAATATTTTAAGTAAATTATAAGTAAGTATATTGAAAGTAGATGTGACTTGGAACTGGGAAATTCATTGTGACATCTTTAGCATCCTATTTGAAGGCCTAGGTCTGACAGTAGTGAGATGCTATCCCTTTTTTATATGCCATTCCTGATTCAGTAATGTCTGACGCACCCAAATGTGCCATCGAATCATTGATGTAGGATATGTATGCAAATTATCCACCTACTGAGTCATATGGTGTATCTGGCGGTTCCGTTAAAATATTTATATATATATATAATAAAAACATTGGAATTAACTATATAATTTTCAAAATATCAATAAATTAATCAAAACTATAGCCAATTTAGGCATGACTTCTATCCTGAGATGCATTTTACAATTATATATATATATATATATATATATATATATATTACACTAACAATGTCTAAATAGATTATATATAATGTACAAAAATAAATGTCATTTTTTATTAACATAAAAATAATATTACAGTATATAAAACAAAATTGGATGCAATATATAAACAATAATTAAAGTTAAAGCAGCAATTAAAAGAATGCAATGAAAAGCAATGCACTTATTATTCTAGGATAATAATGTTTTGATTATGTAATAAAGTAGATAAATAGTCGGATTGACAAGCTATTATTGACCAGCATACTTTCACAATATTTTGAAATCAATTGATTTATTTTTAGTCAGCTTAGTTGATTTTTAACAAAAGTCAAATACTGCTGATTTTCTAAACCCTGAACTGATAACCTGAAGAGTTATCTGCAAGCTTAATGAGAAGATCCCCATTCAAGTCTTTTAGACATTTGTAAGCAATTAATGATTGAACTTTCAAAATTTTTTTAATGTCAGTTAAAATTATATAGTTGAGTTAAAAATTCAAATTTTTGTGAGAATAGAATTTTGCATAGGTGTCACGTGAAGTTGTACGTTAGGCATAAACGTAGCCTTTTCCTTGTTTAATTAAAATAAAATGTGTTGATTACAATAGCGCTTTTTAATTAATATTTAAATTGTATTATCAGTTCATCACAAATGTCTGATCAAGCTTTTAAGTAAGCAAGTAATTTAATGTTTTTAATAAAATTATGTATTCCGATTAATTGTTATGAGCAAAAAACAATAAAAAAGAGTGTCTGCTTGCAGAGTTGAAGATTCTTGAACTAAGAGAGGAAATTATTAAAATAACAAAGTGAATAAATATATCCCATTGAATGGAATTGCTGTATTTTGCCTGCTACATGGATATAGATCTCTGAATTAACTAATCACTATCATGATAGAAGTTAAGCAATATTAGACTTAGATGTATTTAGTTTGTAATCATCTGGGAAATCTGAGTGCTACAGACTTACTTTACATGATTTAATGTGTAATGAGGTGAAAACTTAATAATTTGTGTGTCGAAAATCAATTCTATTTCTCAAGGTTGCTAGAATACAACATATCCTCTCAGATTGAAAAATTATTTGATTATTACTAGTAAATCATGTTACAAACAAATAGTATAAAAATTATTTAAATGTATTGGAAATACTGAATAATTCTGTAATATTTCATACAAAAAACTAAAGAAGACAAAAGAGAATCATCGACTTTCTAATATGAGTATTAAATGCTTTAGAAAAAATTAACCTTATTTAAATATTTCAAATACATTCAACTGCTAGCAATAGCACACAAGTTAGTATATACTGTACCGGTATGCGTCCACCACGCTTACTCATACACAGTACCCGGGTTCAAACCCAGTCCACGCTTAAGAATACATTCCCAAAACGCCAACTGAATTCAAACCCAAACCCCGGTATGACCAACCGATGATGACTTTATAACAGCACGGGGTTATCCCTTTTCTAGCTCAGCTTAGAACATGGACTAAATTCTTACAGTTAATGATATATATATAGGTTTATTAGACTATAGATATTGGAACGGTCATTCATGTAACGTATATATTTAAGTTGCCAATACAGACAGTAAGTGGCTAAATAGACTTAGAGAGTAATAAGGTGGAGGACACAAAAATTTAGATTAAATAAAGTGTTTAATAAGCAAAATATAAAGCATACAAATATAGTGTTAAATGAGACAAATAGAAAGCATATAAATATAGTGTTATATAATAAAAATAGACAGCATATAATATAGTGTTATACAGTACGGTAAGACTTCATAAATCCTCTTGTATTTGGCTACTAGTCTTTAGTGAACGTTTTATTTAATGAACAAACTCATGCCAATAGCTGTGTGATTGAAGGATTGACGGGTGGTTAAAAGAATCAGAGTATTAGAGCATTGAAAAAAATATTTATCTAAAGATTTTATTTTACTTATTTTATTTGAATAGGCTCGAGCCGGAACGTAGACGAACAGTGGAGGTGGTTTTATATAAATACGACATAAGAGATAGATGTACTGGTGGTTTTATATAAATACGACATGGAAGATAAATGAACTGGTGGTTTTATATAAATACGACATGGAAGATAGATGAACTGGTGGTTTTATATAAATGCGACATGGAAGATAAATGAACTGGTGGTTTTATATAACTACGACATGGAAGATAGATGAACTGGTGGTTGCCTGGATTCAAAAGCCCTACAGTAATCACTTGCGGTGCATTAACGGGATACCGGGCGGCTTGTACTTTGACAAGGCTTAATGCCCCCAAGTATCTCCGGGACACGACAACCAGCCGGGATCATTTCGAACCCCGGTGATCCAAGAGATTACCGGGAAAGAAAAACTGCTTTCATTCCCCAATGGTAGAATGGCGAGACGCTGACTTCAGCGAAGGGAAGGCATTGCCACAGACGTGAAGGACGAATACTTGAAGCGGATTTTTAAAAGAAATTATATAAAACCTGGAATCTATTAGTCTGTTTCTACGCCACAGGCTGAGATCCTTACCCCAATAAAACGTAGCGGACTTAAACTGACGGTGACAACAATAATTAGTTAAATTTACTCTGAAACTCTAACCCTTCGGGTTGACAGGCGGTAGCGATAGTATCAAATTATGCAATGAATTATTTCTCATATTATATATAACATTAATGAACACTTTGAAACTATTATATATATATTTAAGATTGAAACTTAGATTGTAATTTTATAACAACTTAACATAGAATAATAAAGTGATTGAACATTTACTAACTCGGAATGTGAAAGAATATTTAATTCAGAACACGAAATTACTTTTAAATTAAATTGATCATTATTACACACTAGTTTACACAGATTTGGAAATATTACTATTGGCAATGTTTGTCTATGAAATAAGCAACATAAGAAAATATAAATGCATTCAGTTGAAATATTATTACTATTAATTACAATTTTATAAATGATTTCTAAAGACTAGAGCAGAGGATAAAAAAAAAGAAAAGAAAATTTACTGACAGGTTAAATAATAGCATTATAAATGATATAAAAACTTACATATGATTCACTTGATTGATAACATTAAGCACGGAAGAAAATTAAAGTTCGTGTAACAAAGTTCTCTTTTTCTTCATCCAGCTTGGCTTGTGACGACGTAGGCGCGCATTTTTGAAAGTTATTTGTAAGGCATAGTAAATTTTGAGATTGGAAGTTGGAAATTCTGAAGTATATGAAACATGATCAAACAGCGGCACGAGGATCCATATTGGCGGGCAGAGACCAGCTCCTGGCAATTAGCCCATCAACATTGCGATTCACTGGTAAACTTCTTAATAAGATATTTGAATTATTATTAACTGCTGTGTTGTCTCGAGACTACCTCTCTCAAACACGACAAAAGTTAGAATGTAAGTTTTTTCTAGAATTTGCCACTGCTGACCTTTCCGACTTGTTTTTGTTTTAGGCCCCGCCTACTTTCTCTAGCCTCTAGCGATGCAGCTTGACCATCAATCAATTATCTGTTTTTAGCAATCTTTTAATTTAATATCCTATTTTTAAATTGACATAATAATTACATATAAAATTCCTTACTAATTTTGAATACAACTTAATTGCTCTGAACATTTGTGCAATTAGATTTTAATTAAAAACACTGATCAAAGGAATGTGATTTTTGATCAGTATTTTTAAACGACTTTATACAATTTTAAAACTAAAATTTAAAACAAATACGCCCGCACTGAAACTTTAAATTAAATGATATAAATTCGCAAACCACGCACACACAAATATTATTTCATGGTTTGCGACATTTATAGACGGAATCTTTACATATTGACTGATAAACTATAAAATATATAACTAATTTTTATTATAAATTAAAATAGACAAAATCTCACTGCGGGCGAACAGTGGTTTGAATTACCGTACATAAAAACACCTGAAACGAAGATCGGTTCTCCGATCTGTCTGTTTCAATACACAGCATTTCAATTTTGACAGGTATTATTCTATCCTCTGCTTCAGGTATGATTGGCCTGCCTGGTTACAGTACTAGCATGGGAATCAAATCTGTATCCTTAAATTTTTCAGTATTTAATTTCAAGGTAAAGCTGTAAGCAATTGAACCATCCTGCCAATGTCAACAGTCAGTAGAAATTTCATATACTTATCTATGATGTTCGTCCTGATTTTTCCACTTTTTCCTAAGAGCAAAGTTGATTAATGGTTTACTTACATAATGTATAGTTACATCAGGTAGACTTATGGGATTGTTTGTGATTGTCATGTGAGCAACTTTGCTCTTAGGAAAAAGTGGAGAACACAGGAGGAACATCATAGATAAGTATATGAAGTTTCTACTAAATGTTGTCTTTGGCAGAATGCCTCAGTTAGTTATAGAATTACCTTAAAATTCAATATTCAAGAATCTAAGGGTCCAGGTTTGATTTCTATGCTGCTACTGTCATTGGTCAGGCCAACAATACCTGAAAAAGAGAAGAGAATTATATCTCTTGAAATGGTGTGCATATACTAACATGTTTGCTATTACTAACAGTTGAATGTATTTGGAATATTTAAATAAAGTTAAATTTTTCTAAAGATATTCAATACTCATATTAGATTATGGAAATAGCCCAATATATAAATTCCCTATCTCAGTTTAAAAAAGTCCACTACAAAATTTTAAGAATTAAAGAACAATAGAATGTGTAATGTAAATAATAATGTAATAATAATGTAAATTATATTTTGTTTTAATATGAAAAAAGGCAAAATCAATATGGGAGAATAACTGACCTCGACTTCATCCACAAATTTGTTTTCTTTATATTTCTTTAGTGTTTGAAGGAATTGTCTATATTTGCAAATTTCTACCTACAAAAAAATATAATAAAATGAAATATAATAAACATCACAATAATGTATGGAGAGTTTTCGCCTATTGAAATATAATAAGGTACTCTAAAAAATTTAAAATATTAACATATTTATACTTGACTACAATTTTATATTAATTTAATTTGTAATATTTAAATACGAGTATAGTATATATACTTTAAGCTAAATGTATTGTAAATACTAATTTCATCTTGGATATACTCGTTTTTAGTGAAGTTTCTGGCGCTGATGTCTCTTTTTATAAATGTAGATATATATTCTCGTTTACTGAAGACTTTAAGAAAATATACTGCTTATTGTTATTATTTATATTATCTAAATACGTGTTTAGGTCACAGCGTCATTGAAAGATTATTATATTTAAATAAAATTATTTTACTAAAAACAACCATTTCAAACTCATCAACATAAAGTGTAGAAAATGACATAAAATATGAATACTTTAATTTATTAAAAGCTTATTTTAACTTTGTTTATAAGCTCTAAGATTTGCTTTTTGACTCTTCTTGTTTTCCACTTTCATCTTCATCAGGAAAAAAAGATAAACGTAAGATAAGCTCAGAAAACGAAGCAACTTCAGTAGGATTTGTTTCTGCCCATTGCTTAAATAAAACAACAATATTTGTGTAATATAGTATCAATATAGACAGACAGTTTAGTATACATATAATGTATTGTAATTCTTTTATTAAAAACTTTTACATTGCATATACATTTGGCACAGAATGACTTTCTCAAACTAAACATCTTTGGTGATGTGATTATTTAAGAAGAAGACTAGCCAATTTATATGTGATAATAAAAGTAACTAGAAAAGGTGTCACCAACACTTGGAAAAGATACTGGAAGAAATAGACTGACTAAATAGAATATTTGGAAGCATAATTGGAATACAAAAGATGATGGCAGCTAGTAATAACTCATTAAATCGTTTTAAATATATACATTTACGCCCTCATGCTTAAACAAACCACAATAGCAACATTACGTTGATGAGTTAACACAATAATTAATAAATAAAGTTCACTTGACAATAGAATGCTAAATAATATATGTTGGTTTGTTTAAACATGAGAGCTATGGTTATGTACTTTACATATGGTAATCAATTAGTTGTTAACATTTATATATATAATTTGTAATAAAATGAATCATTGGAATTGTCTAATTTTCAATATACCAATAAATAAATAAAAGCTATAGCAAGTTTACAACATGTCTTTCTCTTTTCAAGATGGTACTTTTGTCATAAGGTTGAAAAGCTTTTATTTATTTACATGTATATTTGTATATTGAAAATTATAGTTCAATTTTTATATTTTGTTTTAATATATATATAAATAGGATTTTATGGTTTTTTAAAGATATTTGGATGTTTTGTAGGTAGTTGACCTATAATTATTGGTTGGCAAATGAGTATCTAGCTATTTTTAGCTAAAGAATAAAAGAATTAAATATTCAGGTTTTATATAGTACTATAATTATCAAGTTTGATTAGTACTGCCTTCTTCTTCACTGGTTCTATCACTCATTATATTGGAACCACTTCCAGTTCTGCAGATTACCCATGTTCTTTCAAGACATCAGTTGGTCTTTTTTTCTTTGTATACCATGGTCTATAATTAAAATTCTCTGCACTTGTAATGTATTAATATATAGAGAGTTCAGAGGCTTTTCTCAATGTTTATTTGGTTGGTTATGTTGGCTCAAATCAATTGTATTTACAAAATCTGCCACCTGCTCAATTATCTTTCTATCAGTGCTCCAAATCATTTGGTCAATTCCTAAAAGGCAAATTATGTTCAATTATTCTTATAACTGACCCTCAGATAAAAACCACTTGCATTCAAAGTTCTTAACTTGGCCACTTGTCTCCTAAAGAATTGAAAATAGCCTTTTGCGCTTCCTGCATAGAATCTCTCTTGCATTATTTGATACTTAATAAGCTCTTGACATTCTTCTGATCAAAAGTTATTCACCAATGCATTTCTATAATTATTAAATGGTCACAGGTAGTTGAAGAAATGAGTCCAACCAAGTTTGAATGTCAGTTTGCAAGTAGCTACGGGCAATGGTCAGTTTACATTTTTCTGTCATTATATTAAGATGAAAATATCTTTGCATGCTATTCAGATTATCAGTAGGTGGTTCACCATTTTGATCTCTGAATATTCTAATTTTTTAAAAAACTGATTAATATCAGCCTGTGTTTCACCATGGCTAGTGGTATTAAGTTTTAAAGTTTCAGTTTTCCTTTTTCCTACATTACAACTATTCGCATACTCAGAATCATTAATTATCCAATCCTTTTGGTTCATCTGTCTTGTTGACCCTATCTCTATCTCATTTATTCAATGAATAATGATCCCAGACTAATTTATCAGTTACAACATTTAAACCTTAAAACAGGAAAAACTCTCCATACAGTACTGCCATTCAGTGCAAGCCAGAGCAATCAATGGATGCCAGAAGGCTTGTGCATAAAATCCCTATTTAGTGCCTTCTGCCATCCATTGATTGTTCTGCCTTGCATTGAGTGGCACTACTTTATGGAGAGTTTTGCCTGTTTTAATAACATTTATGAGAAAGCATAAGAAATGGTGATCATATGATGTTTAGTGGTTTAATAACTTTTAAATCTCTCATTTTTATATTTATATCATCCATTTTTTTGTAAATTGATCCTTAAATGATCACTTTCATTTTTATTTTCTACAAATTGTGAAGATAAAACTTTAACCTTTTCTTCCTGCTCCTTAGTCTAATCCTTCACAAAGTTCTCAAATTTACCTACATTTTTTTCTCTCACCTCCTCACATATTTCTCTCATAGTTCATCATATTTCTTTAAATCTTTCTTTATATTCACATTTCATGTAATAAAATCTTTCATCACTTTTTTTCCACATTTCACTGAACTTTTCCTCTATTTTCTACTGCAGCTCATTAAATTTCATCTCACTTTTTTGCTGTAATTCATCAAACTTTATATCACCTTTCTGTTGACTTTTTTTAAACTTTCATCCCCTTTGTTCCCATTCCTTAAATTCTTTTTTCAACATTTGTTATAACATCACTATCATGGATGGCTGAGCTTGCTCTTTCTGGGAAATATCTTGTATCACTTCTAGATTATTTACTTGATTTTATTTTTTAAATGCCAATCTCTAATACCTATTCCAAATATTTACAAATTTTACAATTTATCACACTTCAAAATCCTTATAATTTTTATTGTATATTTCTGATTATTGCCCACATTTCCCTTTATAATGCAGAAATAGCTTCCTACTGAGTTTAAACTCTTTTATTTATAGCTATTGTACTTTATTCCATTTCTTTATGTTTACCTTAATAGTTTATTTCTGTTTTACTTTTGCATACTGGGTTGGTTCTGTTTTCAAGGTTATTTTTTTTGCTAGGATTTCAAAATTTATTGATTTAAATAATTGACTATTAATAGCGCTATAAAATTTCGTATTTAGAAATGATATATAAGGTAAAAATATAAAATTGTCTTTAAACAACCCACTGCAGGGAAATGATTTCATAAAAAACTCTATAGAGTATCAATTAAAGTGGTAATATCACTCATCACCCTAACTATTGTTGGTTGTAAAAGTTTAAGGTTGTCTTGCTTTACACTTGATAATTAAAACAACTACATACACAAAAGACTATTCATCTTTTCCATGCATACACACACATATATAATATTTCAAATACCTGATAGCTATATTTTTTCAGCAACACTATTCCTTTAAATATTGAATATTGCAGTCCTGAAGAATTCTTTTGAATTAGCTGCAAAAGTCAAGCCTTTTTTTTATTTAAAAGAGAAATGGGTCAGAAAAAATATGTCTATGGGGCATTTAAAATATTTTATATAATATAGACCAACTGAGGAGTGATGGTTTAGCACAAAATATGTTTATTGTTGATTATTTATTTTTTCAACATTATGTATGATCATGTGTGTCAGAAGTATGGAATAATGTGAATAGCTGAGAGTTGGGTGAAAGGTCTGAGTTCAAAACCACTATATATTACATATTGGAGTGCAGGTATGAAAAAGCTTGTACTGTAGAAAAAATTCATATATTAAAATATTTTATATAGATTTCAGTTTGCATTATGCATTGATTTTCTTTAATAGATATGAACTTTAAAAAATGTTTTTTGGAAATACAGTATCTATGCATTGAAATCTTCCCATGAACAGTAATAAAAAAAAGCAGTTTCATGCTGTTACAGAAATCCTGTTTAAAATCTTTAAAATGTCCTAATCTACAGACCAGAAAGGCTTTCTGTGGGAGTAGGCTCCAATATTTTGATGACATTAAATTTATCCATGTCAAGCCTCTGGTATAATGAAGATTGGTTGCTTGGAATAAAATTCTTTTATTACTGATCGCAGGAAGTTTTTAATGTGAAGGACTAATGGATATGACATCTCCTAAAAATTTTTAAACTTCTTTTGTGATTGAAAATCTTTATTACTATTACCATTACTATCATTAGAGGGCGCTCTCAGGCAAATATGAAAATTATAATATCAAGAAAAACAAGATAAAATGACAAAGAAAATAAAAATAATAATTTTAATTATATTTATTTATTTACATACAGTTTGAAATATACAAACCATTTACAGGCATATGATTTAAATATTATATATATACAGTAAAGTTAATGCAACAGAATATGAAAGTATGCAATTAATATTTCTTATAGTATAGATAATTATATCTTGGTTAAAAATATATACTATACTTGTATTTCAGTATTACATATTCAGCCTGTATTCTGCAAATCCCTTTTCTGCATATTTAAATGGACATGTTAAGGTCCTTCATATGAGGGGTCAGAATGACTTAAGGTCAACATGAGTATGACTATAACCTTGGCATCAGCAAGAGCTTTGATCATTTCCATCATCAGATTATCAGTGATATGGATAGCTAAAGATTTTGAGAGTGGAGAGGATTGAAGCCTGTCCATTAAAGTGTGTAGATTTGCTATCTCTATATAAACTGGCCACTAATTATATATATATGAGAGATGATGATCCAGACGAACAGTTGAGTGCTAGTTCAGCATGAAATACATATATTGGAGATTATATTTTTCACATGTATGTAGTCATCTGTGTTGGTTATATTGGATAGAGTGGATGATTGTAGAATGCTTGTAGGTCTGGGTTCAAATCCTCTTTAATTACATCTATGTTAAGTGGATATGCCTATAGTTGTATTTCAATAATAATAATAATAATAATAATAATAATAATAATAATAATAATAATAATAATAATAATAATAATAATAATAATAATAATAATAATAATAATAATAATAATAATAATAATAATAATAATAATAATAATAATAATAATAATAGAAATAAATTTTATACTGGTCAGCATTCCCTTAATGAATGAGGGTGAATGCATCTAACTATAGTCATACTTAAGGGTCTTCATATAGGATGCCATGAATGATGTAATAAAATTTAAATTCATGATTGTATCTATTTCACATGAGATAATTTAATATCTAAATATTAGACTAGTTCATCCAATCTTCACCTCTCTTGATTATTCCATTATGCTCAGTATTTGAACTCACAGTGAATTTTGCACTTAACCCTCTTCAGGGGTCCATCAATATCCTGTAATAATAAAATACTTAATATAATCTCAATAGATTCTCAAAATTACTTTCAATCAAGTTATTATAATGTTAAGTTAGGATATAATGTTAAGTTAGGATTATATATATATATATATATATATATATATATATATATAATTTATGAGCTTGCTAATAGCTCTAAACAAGCTTATTTATTTATTTTTTAATAATAAATGCTACAAGAGAAAGTACCTGAAGTCTTTATCTATGATAGTCTTCATCCCCAGACCAGTTTCAAGCTATGGATCTCTTCAGTGAGGTGCTAGGACATTAGATTCAAAATACTAATTCAAGTCAAGCATTTATCTAATTCTTAAATATTAATTATTGTTAAAGATTTAGATATTTTTCTTAATATTTAAGAATTAGCTAAATGCTTGGCTTGAGTTAGTATTTTGAATCTAATGTCCTAACTCCTCACTGAAGAGAGCCATAGCTCAAAAATGGTCTGGTGATGGTGACCATCATAGATAAAGGCTTCAAGTAATTTATCTTGTAGCATTTATCATTAAAAAATAAATAAATAAGCTTGTTTAGAGTTATTAGCAAGCTCTTAAAAGTATTACATATTGGTAATGCAAGCTATATAGGTCATGTGACATATGAATAATTTTTATTATATATACGTGGGTATGTATATTCAATCTTATTTTATTATGAAAACAAAATAAATAATTTAAATAAATCAGAGACTTTCTTAAAGTAAAAAAAAATTAACAATATTTCTTAACTGATGGCAATTCAAATTTATCTTTATATATCAAAATTTATAATTATGAGTGCTTTACATACATTTCTACTATATTAGTATATCAAACTTGAAATAATACCTTCCCATATCTCCATAGTAAATATGTATCATAGCATAAACTATATGTAATAGGTTATAAAACAATAAATGAAATTTTATAATTTTAAAAAATTATAATAGTACTAAGTAACTAAATTTAAATTAAACAATATAAGTATAAATGAAGGCCTTTATAATACTGAATCCTTTTGAGTGAATTCCATTTTTATGAGATCCCCCAACAATGTATGGTGCCAATCATTGAAAAAAAAAGACCTTTCATCCAAGGATAAACCATTAAGCATCACATGATCACATTTCCTATACTAGCACATTAATTGTCTATAAACAGAGCAAAACTCTCCATACAGTATTGCCACCTGTGCTAAACAGAGTAATCAATGGATGCCAGAAGGCTTGTGCATAAAATCCCTATCTAATGCCTACTCATCCAATATCCTTATACTACTTTCTGGCTTGTGGCCTTTGTCAGTGAGGAGCTTTGGATCTGAGAGCACTGCATCTAGATCTAGATGCAGTGCTCTCAGATCCAAAGCTCCTCACTGACAAAGGTTACAAGCCAGAAACTAGTCTGGGGATATTGGATGAGTAGGCATTAGATAGGGATTTTATGCATAAGCCTTCTGGCATCCATTAATTACTCTGTTTAGCACAGGTGGCAATACTGTATGGAGAGTTTTGCTGTTTATCAACAATTAATGTGCTAGTATAGGAAATGTGATCATGTGATGCTTAATTGTTTAACACCAATCCTGCCTAATAGAATAGTGGTGACTATGGTTGTAAAAGAGCCAAAGACACCAAAATGTATGGGTGCTGAACTGTGTTCAGACCCATATGATTATATAAGCTATTGAGCTTAGATTGAAAATATTTTTTGTGTTTTCAATTTCATTCTCATAGTTTTGTAGTTAAGTAGAGATAAAAGGTGGTTGCTGAAGGGTTGCATTAGATCTAGATGCAGTGCTCTCAGATACAAAGCTCTTCACTGATGAAGGCCACAAGCCAGAAACTAGTCTGTGGATATTGGATGAGTAGGCATTAGATAGGGATTTTATACACAAGCCTTCTGGCATCCATTGATTACTCTGTTTAGCACAGGTGGCAATACTGTATGGAGAGTTTTGCTCTGTTCATCCAAGGATATTAATCATTTATACAAAAAAATAAATAAACAAATATTACTAAATTAATTGAATTAGTAATAAACAAAAATTCTATCTTATCATAAGTGAATGAATTTAATATGAAGAACAATAAAATGTTATTTTCATATTAAGATTACTTATTACCTTGGTCAAGTCAATTTACAAGGAAGACCTACATTTTATTAAATAAATAAAAAAATTTAACCCAATGATCTTTCCATTTTCTTTTTATCTAATGATTTTCTAAAATGGATTATTCCAATGTAAATGGATTTAAAAAGCAAAGGAAATAAAATTAGATATTTATGGATGTTGATACACGAAGATGATATGATGTATTAAAAGTTTATGGTATATTTCTATTCATTTCCATAATTTAAGTAGTAATGTTTATTAGGAATAAAATTCTTTTATTTTCTAGTAATCAATCATCAATGAGGCAATCAGTATACTTCATTGTTCAGAAACATTCCTCTCACATGATGTTGGCATCCCTTTTCATAAATCATCTCACTATAAATTGAAGTTGGATATTGAATTATATAGATGAAGTATTTATATATTAGGCATTTCAGTAGGTCTGAGTAATTATATTGAATTAGGTGAGAGCAATAACATTTAAACCTATGACAAATGGTCTTTACTCATGATGCATTTTATATAACTTTAATTCTTCTTAAAGTAATTTTTTTAGATATATACATGTTTTTAATGATATTTATCTTCTTTAAAATTTATGTTTAGAACGATCTCATTAAGTGTTTCTTTAAATATTATATTAAAGATAATTTGGTTTTTGAAATTATTATTAAAGGTCTTAAAAAATAGTTTATTCACTCTTTCCTTGAGTGATATTAGAGCTCTCTGTTACCAACGATTTTATAAACAAAGTAAATTCATTCAAACTATTGATCTATTTTTTTAATATGTTCAGTATTCAAACACAGCAAAATAACTAAGTATAGTGACTAGTTCATTTGTAAATAATAGAATTAATTTGGAAATTATTTAATTTAGCTTTTATAATAGAATCAACTTCCGGTAATTAGCATGTGTTAAATTGGTATTACATTTCACAATTTTGTATTCAATTATTATTGAATGCATCGTAATTAATAATTGTATAATTGAGTTCTAATTTTATTTCCTTAAAGTTATCTCTATGTTTTGCATCTTGATTAGTGATATTAGCCAACTTAAATAATTATTTTATATATATATGAATAATTGAAAAATAATCATTTTAATATTTGATTTCATTAAAACAACTATTTATTTGACTTGACTTTTATTATTAAAAATTTATAATCTAACATTTAAGTTATATACATGTGTATATGATGGGTATTTTAATGTAAAAAGATAACATATTAACTATTTATAAACTTACAATTATAATTTGAAGTTTATGGTTTGATATTGCACATAAACAAGTGAGATTAATAATATTGTAAGTTACCCTTACAATTACCCATACAGGATTAATTTTTTTTAATATGATAAGAAAATTGCAACACATAAAGTATATATGTGTGTTCTAATAGTATTATATATATATATTAATTTAGGTTTATAAAAGGGTCATATTAGCTTGAATGCTTTCATCATTGAAATGATTATTCCTAGGTTTTTATTTAATGTTGTTACCTTTCTCTTTCATCTTCTATAATCTACACATGATAGTTATTTCAGTTTTCTGGTTGACCAAAATATTGTTTAAGGATGTGGGTATTATATGTACCTTTTATTTCACCATCTATACCTATCCACAATGCATTTGGACCTGTTTTTTTATTATAGTAAATGGTTTTTTATATCGATTATAAAACTTATGGCATTTTTTTGAGTTGTTTACTAAGGTTATGGGTCTTTATAAAAACCTTGTCTCCTATTTTGAAATGATAGCTTTTTTTCTTCTAAACTCTGATTTATGCTTTTTGTATATCATAATTGAAATCAGTCTGGTTGGGTTTAATTGGAGGTTGGTAATTTTTAAATAAATTTGGAATTTATTTATTGAAATGGAATTTAATCAGTATGAATCCAGTAGATACATTTACACTCCAGTTAATATAATGTACTACATGTTCTGTTTGTTATTACCCATCCTCTAGGCTCATATTCTAAGTAAGTCCTAAACAAATGTTCAAGCTCCCACATTATATGTTTGCAAGGGTTTGATTGTGGATTTTTAATGGATGTGAGCATGTGTTTTATTTGTGATTTTTCTATCCATGTCTTCCAATTTTTAGGTAGGAAAGTATACCATGGTCTGTTAATATGACTTTGGTTTTTTTTTTACTATTGTGAAACATAAGCTATCTAATACTTTGACAGTTTGTCTAGTATTAGCTTGAGGTACTGGGTAGGCTGAAACATGTTTTGAAAAGAAATCATAAATGACTAATAAGTACTTTTGTTTATTAAATGGAGACAATGGTCCATAACAGTATATCACTAAGATCTCATTTAGTCTTTCATGGATAATAGGTTTTAACATAGTACTGAAATATTGATTTACTGGTTTGGCTCTTAAGCATATAATACAATCATAGAGTGATTTTAAGATATCTCTATACATTTTGGCCAGTACAACTAATTTTTCAAAATGTGTTCTGTTTTGTGGGCACTGAAATGTTATTATAAACAGTGGATACATTTTATAAGTGGGATACATAAAGTTTTAGGTATCATCACCCTCTATTCATCTATGTATTTATTAGTTTTGTGAAGTAAGACCAGATCTTTTAACTTATAATGGTTGAGATCTTTTGATGCATTCAAAACTTTCTTTTCTTTTTAGATTCTTATGATGTGATTAAAAATAGTATCATTAAATTGTATTTCATGTAATTTTTCTAAATTGTTCTCTACATTACTATTAATTATCATATTGATATTTGTAATGTAGGCATTTTGTATTGAGAGATGGTTTTATTCTGACCTACATGGATTTCAACTCGATTAGTCAGATGGAGTATATTGTTACAGGAATTCAACTACACAGTACAATATTGTAAATGATTTGAGAATGTTGTGGCTGATGTGCTGAATCAAAATTCATATAGAAAAGGCCTATTTAGAAAAAAAAAATGAAATACAATTTAATGACCCTATTCCAATCCCCATCATAAAAATTTTAAGAGGAGAAAAAGTTTTGAATGCACTGAAAGACCTCAACCATTATAAGTTAAGAAATATGGTCTTACTTCATAAAACTAATAAAGATATAGATGAGTGGAGGATAATAATACTTAAAACTTTATGTATCCCACTTATAAAATATATCCACTGTTTATAAAACTATTTTGGTGCCCACAAAACCGAACACACTTTGAAAAATTGGTTTTACTCACCAAAAATTTATAAAGATATATTAAAATCACTTCTTGATTATATTATATACTTAAGAGCCATACCAATAAATCAAGATTTCAGTAATATGTTAAAACCTATTATCCCTAAAAGACCAAATGAAATCTTAGTGATAGACTATTATGGACCATTGTCATTATTTAATAAACAAAAATACTTATTAGTCACTTATGATCTTTTTTCCAAACACATTTCAGCCTATCCAATACCTCAAGATAATGCTAGACAAGCTGTCAGAGTATTAGATACTCTACATATCACAATGATTGGAAAAGCAAAGTCATATTAACATATTTAATCTCTAAAAATTGGAAGAAGTAGATAGAAAAATCACAATTAGAAATCACAATCAAACCCTTGTGAAGTAATGCAGGAGCTTGGATGTTTTTAGGACTTACTTGGAGGATAAGCATAGAGGATGGGTAAAACAAATGGAACATGTAGTAAATTATAGTAACTGAAGTGTAAATGAATCTACTGTATTCACACAAATTAAATTACATTTCAATAAATAAATTCCAAATTTATTTAAAAATTACCAATCTCCAATTAAACCCAACCAGACTGATATACATTGTGATATACAAAAAGCATGTCAAAGATTAATAAATCAATCAGAGATTAGAAGTAAAAATACAAGGTAAAATAGCTACCAAATCAAAATAGGAGACAAGGTTTTTATAAAGACCCATAACCTTAGTAAACAACTCCAAAAGAAATGCCATAGATTCTATAATTCATATACTATAATAAAACAAATAGGTCCAAATGCATTCTGGATAGATATAGATGATGAAATAAAAGGTACATATAATGCCCACATTATTAAACCATATTTTGGTTAAACAGAAAACTGAAATAACTATCATATGGAGATTATAGATGAAGAAAAAGAAAGGAGACAAGATTAAATAAAAAACCTAGGGATAATAATTTCTATGATGAGAGCACCCAAGCTAATGTGATCCCTTTATAAATCTAAATTAAAAGAAAATATATATATAATACTAGAACACACATATATACTTTAAGTGTTGAAATTTTCTTATCATATAAGAAAATTTTAACTCTGTACAGAAGAGGAATTGTAAGGGTAACTTACAATATTATAAAGCTCACTTGTTTATATGCAATATGAAACCATAAACTTAAAATTATAATTGTAAGTTTATAGATAGTACATATGTTATTTTTTTACATTAAAATACCCACCATATACACATGTATATAACTTAAATGTTAAACTATAAATGTCTAATAACAAAAGTCAAGTCAAATACATAGTTGTTTTAACAAAATCAAATATTAAAATGATTATTTTTCAATCATTCATATATATATATATATATATATATAATTATTTAAGTTAACTAATATCATTAATCAAGATGCAAAACATAGAGATAACCTTAGGTCAAGTTCTATCTTAGCAACTAAACATGAAGGAAATAAAATTATAAGTCAATTTATATAATTATTAATTATGATGCATTCAATAATAATTGAATACAAAATTATGCAATGAAATACCAATTTAACACATGCTAATTATCGGAAATTGATTTTACTATAACAGCTAAATCAAATAATATTCTAAATTAATTCTGTCTTTTATAAATGAACTAGTAATTACTCTTAGTTATTTTGCTGTTTTCAAATATCAAACATTTTAAAAATATAGATCGATAGTTTGAATGAATTTTCCTTGTTTATAAAATCTTCATTAACAAAGAACTCCAATATTACCCAAGAAAAGAGTAAATAAATTAGTCTTTGAGATCATTAATAATAATTTCAAAAATGAAATTATCTTTAATATAATATTTAGAGACATTCTTAATGAGATTGTTCTAAACTTGAATTTTAAGAAAGATGAATATCATTAAAACACTTATATATCTAAAAAAATTACTTTAAGAAGATTTCAAGTTATATAAAATGCATAATGAGTAAAGACAATTTGCCATAGGATCAATTGCTATTGTTGTAACCTAAACAATGTAATTATTTATTCCTAATGAAATGCCTAATATATAAATACTTCATCTATATTTCAATATCCAACTTCAATTTACAGTGAGATGGTTTACAAAAAGGATGCCAATATCACATAAGAGGAATGTGTCTGAACAATGGAGTATACTGATTGCTTCATCGATGATTTATGACTAGAAAATAAAGAACTTTATTTTTAATGAACACTACTACTCAAATTATAGAAATGAATAGAACAATATTGTAAACTTTTAATTCATCATATCATCATTGCATATCACCATTAATAATATCTAATTTTATTTTCTTTGCTTTTTAAATTCATTTATGTTGGAATAATCTATTTTAGAAAACCATTAGATGAAAAGAAAATGAAAAGATCATTGGGTTAAATTTTTTTTTAATTTAATAAAATTTAGGTCTTCCTTGTAAAGTGACTTGACCAGGGTAATAAGTAAACTTAACATGAAGGTAATATTTTATTGTTGTTCATATTAAATTCATTCACTTATAACAAGACAGAATTTTTGTTTATTACTAATTCAATTAATTATTAATATTTATTTATTTTTCTAAATAAATGATTAATATTCTTGGATAAAAGATTTTTTCTTTCATTGATTGGGAACATACATAGATTGGGGGGGTCTCATAAAAATGGAATCCTCTCAAAAAGATTCATTATTATAAAAACCTTCATTTATATTTATATCATTTAATTTAAATTTAGTTAGTACTATTATAAGTTTTTGAAATTATAAAAAAATTTTTATTCATTGGTTTATAATCTATTAAAGATTGTTTATGTTATCATACATATCTACTACAGGAATAGGAGAAGGTATCATTTCAAATTATATAATACTAATATAGTAGAAATGTATGAAAAGCACTCATAATTATAAATTTTTATATATAAAGATAAATTTGAATTGTTGTCAGTTAATAAATATTGTTAAATTTTTATTTTATTTTAAAAAAGTCTCTGGTTTATTCAGATTATTTATTTTGTTTTCATAATAAAATAAGATTGAATATTACCCACATATATATAAAACAAAAAAAGACTTATAAATCCAAGAAATAATATTATATTTCAACAAGAGGACTGGTTTTTATCAGAAAGAAAAAATACACAGTAAAATGGTGATAATCAAAAAAAAAAAAAAAGCAGTCCTCTGGTTGAAATATAATATTATTTCTTGAATTTATAAGTCTTTTTTGTTTTTATATGTATTTCCTTTGGTTAGTTTTTTATATATTAATGTTTTTTATATATTAATATTTATATATATATAATCCTAACTTAACATCATAATAATTTGGTTGAAAGTAATTTTGAGAATCTATTCAGATATTTATTTTTATTATTACAGGATATTAATGGACCCCTAAAGAAAGTTAAATGCAAAACCCTGAGATTGAATATTAAGCATAATGGAATAATAAAAAGAGGCGAAGATTGGATGAACTTGTCTAAATTGGATTTATATTTAATATTTAGATATTAAATTATCTCATTTGAAATATATGCAAACATGGATTTAATAATTATCACATCATTCATGGCATCCTGTATGAAAACCCTAAGTCTGACTATAGTTAGATGTGTTCACCCTCATTCCTTAAGGAAGTGTGGACCGTTTGTGAAAATAAATATATATCTACATGCAGAAAATATTCTGGTCCATTACTCTGTTTTGTATGGTATTTTTCAAAAATAATAAAAATATATACATTTTTATTGTTTTGAAAAAGATATATAATGATAAAATCAACTGTTTATTATATTTATTAAAAATAAAAATGTTCATTATCTAAGATTTTACATTGGAAAATTCTTATTACTTACTGTGATACACAGAGCATTGCCATAAAATGCTTTTATTAGTTCTTGGTTCTTCTTGGTATTGCTTTGGGAGTTTAAATAATATATTAAACATATCTTTCAAGCAAGAAGTCGCTGATTCACTAGCAAAGGTATTGGATGGAAGGAGCTGAAAAAATATCAAAGTGTAAATCTTTTGGTATATTTAGTTATGTGTTTTATAATATTTTAAAAATGAAATAAAATGCAAATACAATAACATATGTCAGATAATGCTGTTTCAAATATATATTAAAATGATATTATACTATAGTCATTATCACATTAATAAAATAATCTAAATTCGGAAAAAGAAAAAACCCAAATAGTTTGATGATTATGGAGAAAAAGAAAAAAATTCAATAAGTAAACAATTCATATTTAGTCCATTAAGTTTGATTGGAGACTTAATCTATACTTTGATTGCTTTAAACAACATAATTCTGCAGTATTATATTTTCTTGCATATGACAAACATAAACATTAACCAAAAATATGTGTGAATGGGTACATGAGCAGGCATTGATGTCCAATAAATTAGCACATCTTGATAGGTAATAGATTATTTAGTGAATAGGAAATTATAAAGAAAATAAATTTTATTTATAATTTTTTTTTTTTATAATTTAATATTAAAACTTTTATAAGGTCACGTGATGATATTCTAAAAAAGGACTTCTAGAATAGTTGATTATGAATCGAGATATAAATAAATAATTGAGGGAACATTTTATCATCTGTTTCATCACGTTATTATTGTTTTGTATATCAGTCATTTATATTTATTTGTCAGAATTTTTTATCATCATCATCATTAATATTATTGTTTTTATTCGAACATTAGTTTCTTATTACCATTACTGTTAGAATTACTGTAGAATTGCTCCACTCACATGCAAACGTATATTATATAGCATATGATACGTATTGTTTAAATTAATCATAGAATTGAACTTTATTGGAGTGCTTATGGTAAAAATAACTTAATATTAAAAGAAATATGCAATGGACTTAGAATGGTTGATGACGATGATGACATATTATTCATTGAACTACAAATGTATAGTATTTTTTAACATGTACACATATATATATATATATATATAATACAGATTTTGCTATATTTAACTTATGCATATATAAAATAAAATTATATTACAAAGAAAATTTTAAATAATAATAATTATTAATAATAAATTGAAGAAACATATTTACATATATTTTTTGAGTTTCTATCACTCATTCATTGACTGAAATAATAAAACCTAATTGTACTGTATTTTTATATTTTAAAGTAAATAGTAAAATGTCTAAGTATTTGCCTAAAAGTTTGTCATGGTGGTATTTCCATTTATTCTTAAATGTTAAATGAATACAAACAACTTGTTAGTAATAACACATAAATAGACCATTCAGGTTAGTAACTACACAATGTTTCAAATAGTATTATTCTCCACTGTTGGCCTGACTAGTGACAATATTAGTATAGGAGTCAAATTTTTACATTTAGGTTCTTGAATATCAAATTTTAATTAAATATTCTAACCAACAGAGTTATTCAAGAATCTAAAGATGTAAGTTTGACTCCTATGCTAACATTGTCACTGGTCAGGCTAGTAACGCCTGAAGAAGAGTAGAGAATAATACTATTCAGAATGTTGTGTAATTACTAATTAAGTTGTCTATTTGGTTATATGTAAGGATAAAATAATTAGAAATAAGTATGTAGGTGAAACAAAAAATTCTGTATATACTAGGTTGGTACAGCATAAATATGATAAAAGGTCACCAATATATATGCATATTATGGAAACAGGTCATAATATTCAGAAAGAGAGCATTAGAATGATTAGTTATACAGATAAAATAAGGGATAGAAAAATAAAGGAAGCAATATTTATAAAGAAAATTAAACCAAATCTTAATAAAAATGGGGGAGGGGTAAAAACAATAATAACATAAAAGGAAATAATAGTATAAGAGAAAAAGAAAGTTTTTTTGTTTTTGGGTGTGATAAAAATAGTAAAATGTATTAATAGTTATAAATATAGTTAATAAAGGAGCTGTAGGATAGAATATGAAAGAGAGGTTAAAAGGGAAGTTGAATTACTAGAGTAAAGTGGAGACCATTTGAAAGAATAGATTAAGGTAAGAAAATTTTATATGGAATAATTAAGAAGGCAAAATGAATAAAAATAAGTATTTAGTTAGAATAAAAGATAAAGAAAGATTATATTGATAGTGATTAAAAAAAATATTGGAGTAGTGTAATTAAAATTATTTTATAATGTAAATATTATATGTGTTAAAGTTATATGTATAGGTATGTGTTATAAAGAAAGAGGATAAAAAAGATTTTAAAAGAATATAAAATAGGATGGTAAATATGTTAATGATATTATATGATTTAAAAAGGTTAGGAAATATTTTTTAAAAATTTAAAAGTTTGATAGAAATTTAATAATTTTATATAAAATAATGTATTCTAATGGTTGTATTTTTTATGTGTGTTCAAATTTTGTAGATCTGATGAAGACTGCATGGTACAGTCGAAACTGTAATCAATAATAAAAGTTTTTTTGCTGAAAAGTGAAATGTGTGAGATTTTTAAAATTCGATACTATTTGGTTATTATTACTAACAAGTTGTTTGTATTTGAAAAATTAAAATAAAGTTTAAATTTGTCTATTTAACATTTAATAATAAATGATGGAAATAGTCTAACATATTGTCACATGCAAAATGTCTTATTTTCATTATGATTAAATATGCTATGGGTAATATTATTTATTTTCAGCACCTTTGTTCTCTTATAAAAATGTGATAGTAATCTTATTATCAAAAAATTAGGATCTCTCTAGTTGTTTTGATGTTTTAAAGTAGTATCAACTTTTAGTATTGTCTAATTATGCTTAGAAAATGTTTTATTATGCATAATAATTCACATCAAATTTGGAAATAATAATAAAAGAAGAATAAGCTATATGTGCTTTCAACATAATCTGAAGAAATATTATTAATAAATATGATAGTGTATAGTGTTTTGAGATGTATTGTAATATATATTTAAAAATTAATTTTTTTAAAATTTTTAAACATGGCATGCTTAGTGATGGAAAAATTTTCACTCTCCCATTAAACAATAAATAAATTTACTAATTTTAGTCAAGTATTGGTAGCCTAAAAGTTAGCATAGCTGCCTTCCAAGCAGCCAGCCCTTGTTCAGTTCCCAGTCAATGCTTTGATATATAAAAAAATAACAATTTTAATGATTTTTTTGTTTATTTATTATATATTTGTTTGTTTGTATTTTTTTGGATGCCATATAACTGAAGTCATGTACTTAAATGCAGAATAATTTACAGCTTCATGGTATTTCAATTAATATGCCTTGCTGGGCAGAAAAGTCTTTTTTCTAGTATTTTGTGAAACTGCCTTTATGAATATCTTGAGATGATCACCAATATATGCAACCATACTTGGAATAGTGTACTAATAGAGGTAGACTCTGAGATTCAAAGTTCATGGATTTCAGCTGAACTTTGTCACTCCCATGCTCGATTTTTTTATGAATTACAAAAACAATAAAACATTCAATTTTTTTATACATCAACCATAACTACAGTGAAAAAAAAGGAAATTGTGATAACTGATGATAATTCAAGTAGGAATTAATACAATTGGTGAAGTATCAGACCCTGGAAGATCCTTGAATTGATTTCAATTGTGGCACTGCCAAATCTTAAACTTTTTAAAAACTCTAAGTAACGGCTGGACTCTTCCTTACCATGTGTATATCCAAATCGGATATTTGAAAATGATGAACATGAGTTGAGAATTAACAAGGTGTTTATTTTAAGAAATAAATAAGAAGATGCTATGAGAAGCAGATTAATGAAGAAATAATTATTTAATTCTATTATTGTTAGTAAGATTTATTATTATAAACCATACATAAAAAGAAGTTAAAACAAAATGTTGGGCAAAAATAGTATTGATAATAAAGATAATTCATTTTATTTATGTCTTCTTTTTTTAAGTGATGAGTGAGATACTTTAAAATGTTCTTAAAGGCCAAATGTTGATAAGTTAGAATTATACATGGAATAACTAGATAATTATGCTGATGCAGTGTGGATTTGTAGATCCCAACCAAAAAAGTTAACAAGGAGTCAAAGACTTTGAATAAACCCACCCTATTACACAACGTACAGTAAAACACACCCACTAATAGAATAGGTAATTAGCTAAATGATTACACAAACGATGTTATTAATGTTACATACTCATTTCTTTAATTTATTTTTAAAACATTGTTTATATGACAATTTAAACTGTTGGAACGTAACTGAAATTGAGATGATTTTTTCCAGTATTCCGATCAATCCCAGTAGAATAAAATATACATGAGAATAATATATCATTACCATCATTATATTTAGCACCAATATGATAGCAACAATTTTTGAATACAACTCAGCATGTAACTCATCAAAATAAGCACGGAGGATTGAATTTTATTTATTTAAAGCAAGTAATTAAATAATAAATTAACTATAATTTAAGAATATGGGATTTAGGAATATGGAAAAGAATCAATAACTGATTACCAGCAAGGCACTTTATAAAGATAATACTAAAAATTATTAATAGAAGAAATCATTATTTATTTGCTTCATAAAATTTGCTATATTCAATACTTGTAGTCAATCAACAGAAATAATGAAAATTTCCAAGATTCTGTTCTTTATTAATTTTTTTTTTTTTGGATGCACTTTTTTGTTATTTAATTTCTTGATAAAAAAAATTGTCTTCTATATCAACCATATTATATATTAAGTCTATGACATTCTTTAAAAAGACAAAAAAAGGGAAAACTTGTGATCACCATAATGCTCTTCAATAAAGTATCGTTGATTACCACTGATTATGCAATTTAGGTGATGAATAAGTTATGGTGGCAATAGACCATTGCAATTTGATAGGAGGGTAATCAACACAATCACCAATTGGTGAAGCATGTCAATAATGAAAAATCATTTATATTGTCATTATTTCATTAATACTAAAATATTTAATTGGGTATTGGTTTAGATTTTATCTAGGAATAATTAAAATTATTTATAGTGATATATGATATTGTTGAGTTAAGAATCAAATGTTAAGGACAATGAGCCCTAGTTCAGATTTATAATGATCTAATGAAGACCAATAAATTTATCATGAAGCACCCAGATTTACATATTCAGCAAAGGCCATTCATAAAAAATATGTATACCTGGTCTTGAACAACAACTAAGTGTTATTGATAAACATTTCATCACACCTAATTTATCAAATTTCTCAGTCAATGCAAAATAATTTGCATTGGGTGAGGGATCAGGTAAAATGGCAGGGCTAAAATGTTTATCATGTTTGGTTCACTGATAGATAACAACATATAAAATTGAAAATAATGCTTCAGTACTGGTTAATTAGCCACTGTGCATTGCTTGGTGGCCTCTGTTTCTGTGGGAAAACACAGAAATATACCATTTATGTGGCCAAACCTATGTCTACTGCAACATTATGTTCATCATAGCCATTTGTGTCATGTGATGGCATTGTTCTCTATGAAAATGCACAGAAATCATATGCCTACCTATGTGTGGCCACACCTTATGCGTATGTTCAGTAGTGGCAATTTGCTACCATTTGAGATGACAGTATTTGTTGTTCAATTTCACAGAGCGCTTGAAATCTGTTTTCAAAATCAGTGTCTCACACACCTACTGAGTAGTATTCCCCTAGTGATAATTATCACCCTGTCAGCAAGATTCCCTGCACATTTTGGAAGCTGGTAGAAATTTGGAAAATCTTTTACAGAGCACGATATGGTGGATTCACGTGACGTTTCATGTTTTCAACAAGAAAAATAAAATGGCTGAAGGCAATAGCGAACATTTAAGTTCAAGGCTGCTCTTCCTCAAAGAGTTGCAGCTCATGTATTAGTGACAAGCGACTCACTTTCAGAAGAAATTTTAGTGTTATTGAAAGTTGTGTTATTGAGAAGTTGTTTTTGGAAATTCTTTGAAACACAAGCAATCCGAATCCTTCTTTGTCCCACTTATTTTACATATTTAAAAATAAAGTCGGCTGATGTGAATTTTTTGAGTTTGTTATTTAATTTTGTTTAGAAGAATGTAAATTTGGAAATAAAAAGACAAGTGTTTTGTTTTCTTTTTGACTTTTGATCGGGGTCCAAAAAACAAAGTCAGGGTAATTACTTTTTTAATAAAGTGTTTCTGTTTGTTTTTTAATTTTGCTTTAATGTTTAATTTATTATTACAAGAATAATGTATTTTTAGTGTTATTGAAATTTGGAAATAAAGTTGTGATTGTTGTTGTTGTTGGAATCAATGCTTGTTGTTGCGATTTCTTTGAAACACAATCAATCTGAATTCTTTTTTTGTCCAACTTGTATTACATATTTAAAAACAATTTTGGCTGATGTGAATTTTTTTGGGTTTGTTATTTAATTTTGTTTAGAATAACGTAAATTTAGAAATAAAAAGAAAAGTCTTTGGTTTTGTATTTTGACTTTTCATTGGCATAAAAAACAAAGTCAGGCTGATTACTTTTTTAATGAAATGTCTTTGTTTTTTAATTTTGTTTAAATATTTAATTTATTAATAGAATAATAATGTAAATATGGAAATAAATAAAAATGTGTTTTTTTTTTTTTGCTTTTTTGACGTTTGATTAAACGTTTAATTTAGAACAATAAGAATAACATAAATTTGGGAGGAGAAATGGCCCAGAAATGTTATATTAATATGTTTTGCACAGACACAGGGCCACCAAGTGACTTACAGTGGCATAATTAACCAGTATCAATGCTATATATATATAACACTAAGATATAAATAACATTCAATACATTTGTCAAAACACATGATAGGAAAAGCAGTATGATGATATATATTCTTCCCAACATGAATCACTTTTCGGAATGTACGTAAAACTTATTGCACAAGAGGAGGTTGTTTTGTTTGGAGGATGGAGGTTCAAATGTATGTAATAAAGTTGATTAATCAAATCCTTCCACAAGTGTGTAAATGAATAAGTACATGAATAAGTACCTAGTCATTCCTATTAATGCAGAGAGAAAGCCAACAATCATTTTGTCGCAGTATTTGGTCCTAAAATGAGGATCTCATCAATCATGAATAGCAATATTAGTTCACTATACATTTTATGTAATGACTTCTAAAGTTAAATTAGGAATGATTTTATTCAAGAGAGAGAGAATAAAATATTAATGCTATATGTTAAAAAAATGATCGTGTATTAGTTTTTTCTATGTATTGATAAGGATGACTATTTATTCATTCTTTTCATTAGATTCTTGCATTTCTAATTTTAATAATTGCATATAATAATCATTTATGTATAGTAAGTAACTTCATGGTGTATAGTTCCTATTTATTTATTTACATATTTGTGCATCATTTCATTAACCAATTTGTATATGTCTTTTATATGACAGAATACATTAGCATTGATATAACAAAAAGTGGACATTATTATATTATCCTTTGGGAATTTTATTTAAGATTTAGATTCAGTGAATAGGTTTACATATAAATACATTAAATTATTTAAATAATTTTAACTATCAGAAATCAAATCATTAGCAATATTCACTTATAACCATTGATGACATTAAAGAAACTATCCAATATGTTTTCCCCAAGGTAAACAATTATTTCATGATCTTGTTATTATTCATCAGAAGGGTTAGACTATTCTAACCCTAATCCTATTTGCTGGCATGCTTTACTGCAATAAAAGTACATATTTATACCATATCATGAAATAATCATGACACAGTCTTACAAACATAACATTTAAATACGTTGAAATCATGAAACATTTGTCTTGAGAAAGCTATTTGGCAGATTATTTTAGCATGATATCAATAGTTATTTATGAATATTACTGACTATTTGATTGGCTGGTTAATTAAATGCTACTCAAGTAAGTTAATTTGTATATTTTTTCCAGTAAACCATTATATTTATTTGAAATGTTTTTCAACAGTTTGGTTTCATTGGTAACAGACAAAAATCACTCTAGATTTATTATATTTACACATACTTGACTTAAATTTTTTCACTTTCCCAGGCTTTAAAATGAATAAGCAATGAACTCTTCAATCTAAGTTTGAATTAGGCAGTAGTTAACTGAAATTGTGTTTCCACCTGGATTGCAATGGTTTCCCTCTTGTTTAAAACAATTATCAGATCTGCTAAATTTAATATACTTTCTGAGTAATTATTACAAATGATCGATGTTATTTTCTTTTTTTTACAGTTTATAGATTTTGCCTATTTATGTTTATGTATATTTTACTGGAAGTCACAATTAATTTCATTTCAACTACATAGTCAAACTTCATGTCTATAAGAGACAGAGATTAAAATTGAGATACAATCAAGAGCCACAATTAAATTTTTGAAATATTCAACAGAAGCAAATATTTATTTGACTTATAATTTTCTGATAAGTTCCAACAATATATTATATTTCCAAGAAACAGTAATCATTAAAATTGAGATGAAAACAATGATCATAAAAATTTCCACCAATAAAAGAATAAACCATGTATGGTCTCAAGCTAAAATGTAAATACATCATGCTAATACAAATTGTATCCTGATTTTATTTCAAAAGTTTTATAAGAACTACACTGGACCCTCTAGAGAGTCACATGTTGCTAATAAGCCATAATTTGTTCATGGTGGACATACACATTAAGCTGTCATTATTTACAATTAAGCAACTTTTTAATAACCTATAGTAATTAAAGATTTTCTAAGAATTATCCAAAAATGTAAAAAAAAAAAAGATAATGATTCATCGGGTTTTTTTTTAACTGCTGTGTGTGAGAAAATAAGCTATCACTTTTTTTTTAAAAGTTATATCTAAAAATAACTAGTCATATATTTACTGACCAATTCTTGGATGAATAGCTAGCTTGGCTGTGGGATAGCTACTAAAAATAATCATAAACTTACTAATAATCTAAAAAAAGATTTTAAATTTTATTTAATCTCACAATGAATCCAGGCTATGAACATGGTATATAAACCCATTGCTAAGTGTTTATCTTTTAAAGCTTGGTATAAAGACCTAGAAAGAGATCACATGTAAAATGGATGGATAGAATAAAGACGTGTGTGGAATGATGTGGAGTAGAGAAGATAGATTGAACTTAAAAAGACCTTCATCCTGCAGTGGATTGATAACAGTTAAAACTTATGATGATGATGATGATTAAAACTTAGTAACATGAAGGTTTGTTAAGCCATCACATTAACATTTTTAGATATTAATGCTTATTAATTTTTATTCCATCCTTTCACAAAGTATTTAATCATACCATAGGCTCATGCAAGATATTCAATATTATAATAAACTTTCACAAATTAATCGGTCTTATCCCAAGCTTATTCAATGTTATTACAAGCTATCACGATTTTCAATCTAATTCCAAGCTTTTACAAAGTTGTAACATTGCATTCATATTTTTTTACCATCATTATATTCTTCTAATGATTTTCTTTTATTCATTGATGGTATTTTATTAGTTGATCTGATTTTTTCTCCGTGATTCTCTTGAAAACAAATATATGTATGTTCAGTTAAACTCTTTAATATTATTTTCACATTAGAAAGCATTTTCATCTTATCTTAATCAGGTTTCATATTCAATAATTGCAGTCTACTATACTAATTCAATTTCTGATTTTGTTTTCTCTTGAATTAAGTTCCTACATTTCATGATAAGATTTGTCACAATATATAATCAATAGACACTTAAGAACTATAATTGTTTTAATGTTGAAAGCGCCGACCCGGGAAGCGAACCCCAGGATAATTGCACTTGGCCACCAACTGAAATTGTTTTTATCTATTGTTACGGGCAACATGCATTTAAATCAGTCTTTAATGTATATAATATGTGTCCAAAATTGTTGTTTGGAATTAAAAACTTGAATATTTTTTTTTAAATGTCCCAAAATAGCTACAACACATTTAGGGTGTGTAAATTAATTCCCATTTCTAATTATTTTCCATCTATTAACAATGAATAAAGCAATTTTTTCTCTAAGATAATCGTACTTTTTAAAAAAAGATGGAATGCGGGTGCATTGTAATTTTAGTAAAAAAACATAGATATTTAGAATAACTAAAGATTAAAATCAATTTAATATAGAATGTGAAACGGATTCAATTGATTAAATTATTTTATTGCAAAATAGAAATCTAATTTTTGATACGTGCTTAGCTTTAATAAAAAAATTTTTTTATTTTGATCAAACTGAATTTGTTAATAATCAATGTCGTTTGGATGTATTAATATTGATTTTCTTTCATGTAATGACTTTATTTTATTAAAATGTTTTGTAAATATAATGTTGCAAAGAAGAAAAAAAAGTTAACTGATTAAAAATATTTAAATATAAGTATATTATATATACTTTTAATCTAGATGTAATTAAAAGGGGTTTAAACCCGGACTTTCAAGCTCCCTTTGGTCATCATCTCCATCTTATACAAGCGATATACATGACCATATACATGCAAAAAAGATAAATAATTTCTAATATACATATTTTGTGCTGAACCAGCACTCATCAGTTGGTCCAGATTATCATCTTTCACACATATATAATCAGTTGCTCGTTTTATATTAAGATAGTAATTCTTCAAACTTAATGGACAGGCTATTGACAACGCTTAATAATAACAAATATAATGACAAATGATGATAAGTACGTGTCGATTTAATATCAATTTAATAGCGCATGTGTGAAGAATAATTCCCTTCCACAAAATTGCATATAAATCGCTATATTACATATATTCAAACTAATATGATTCAAAGTCGCAGGTAGTTAAAAATGAGAAACTTTGTTTATTGTGATATATAAACTAAACTGGTGCAAATAATTTGTCAATTGAAATATCAGATTCATAATAAGATCAAGCCTTGATTTAAGCATGCTCAATAAGGGTTGGTTTATTTAAGAATAAGCTCAAAGTATAAGTGTGTATTACATTTTTAAAGCACCCATTGACCGGTAGAGTGCGCATCGATTTAATATCAATTTAATAGATATAAAGGTTATAGAGTTGACAAAGATTATGTTGTGGAAATGGGATGGAGCAGAATATGGGAAAATTTAGAGTGGAGAATGAAAAATAAAGTGGCTAAGAGGTTTATCTGGGCATAATTGCTGAGATATTCTTGACTTCGTTTAAGGAGAAGCCACAATACATCACATCACATCAAATAGCGCATGTGTGAAGAGTAACTTCCGACCGCAAAATTTCTTTTATATATATTGTAACGAGCATAGACGTTCGTTACATTGTTTTTTTTTTTATATTTATTAAACATGAAAGTAAATTAAAAAGTTTGCATTTAAAATTTTTCTTTAAGAATTAAAAATTGAAATTAAATATCATCTTAAACTCGTATATATTAAATCGCACAGATATAAAAAATTATTAAAATAAAACTGTATTAAAAATAGAAAAGGTATTTTAAAAACAAAAACTTAAAAAGATTTGGAGATAAAATTATATCTTTAAATTTATCTTTAAATATATCTTTGATTTGGAAAACAGGTTAATTAATCAGAAATGGAAATGATAAATTTAATTAGTCAAATGTAAACCAGCCTTGGGCATTTAAATGTAAAAACATGGGTCAGATAGGAAAACAATAGAAACAAATAGCCAATGAAAGAAATCCATTGGGAAATCGGACCTCAATGAAAAGGATCATCGCATCGATGACGTAATGTAAATGCAATCCTTCAAATGAATATAAAAGGACAAGGTTGAAAATTATTAGGGATTGGTAATTGATTATTACGATGTGACTATATGTATTAGTATGGAGTTGGAGGTGATGGAGTTGACAGACGCACTGTCAATTCTTTCAGCTGTTAAAGAAAAGAGAAATGAACTATCGTTTTCTACATTGAGGACCAACTAAATTCAAAAACCTCCGAATGAATAAATAAAACATCAGCTAAATGTATACCAATATCTTCAGGACGGCGTGGGAATTCCCGTTCAAACTTACAAACGACAGATAAAGATGAACTGTTTAAAACCGTAAGAAGTTTACAATTAATGAACATTAAGTCAAAAACTTTTCATATTTAAAATAATTGCATTAGTTTCCTATCTGACTAAAGTAGTTAAAATGTTATTTGATGTATTTTTTATTTATTTGTTTAAAATCATTTCCATTTATTTAATTTTGTTCTTTAAGTTTATTTATGACTTCTGTTTTCCGATAAGTTAAATTATATAAATGTTAAACTTAAGTCGGGCGTGAATGGCTGTATAGATTTGTAAAGTTATATTAGGGGAGGGTAATCTTAGGTTATTTGTTTCATTGTTAAATTGGGTCAATGGATTGGATATATTGATGTAGTTAGTAGATGTAGTCGGAGATTCGCTACTGGCAGAATCATTTATATGTACGCCGCACTCTCCCGTTTTGCCTATGAAAGGAATTATAAGACGGAGAGCGCAGTTCCTATCTATGGAGTTTTTTTTTTATTGTTCTTCTTGTTAGATAGAAGTAATATTCCTATCTGATGAAGGTCAATATCTTCTCTTAATCTTTTTGGTGCTGCCGTATTCCGTATTACATTGAATACATCGATGTATCAGATGAATTGATGCCAGTTTGACTGTGAATTTTAGCCTAAGGTTAAATAGGGATAGAATATTTTATTTTCAAATGCAAATCTATGTAATCTATTCATACTCGACCCTAAATAGAAATGCATTAAATTTAAGTTGTTTATAGACGCTTGCATGGATTGTTTATCGGTTAACTATATTTGCGTTTTCATATTTGATCAAAATATATAGACATTCGATAAATAATGATACCTTACGGTGAGTATCTAAAATGTATTTATTCGGATGTCTTTTAAGTCATTGGTGACAATGCAAGTATCTTATGGTGAATACTACAGGGTTACTTATAAATTTCTTTCTGCAATTTCCAGTATCAATGATTTTATATTTTGATCGTTTATGTTTACTTTGAAATGTTTTTAACCGTGTAATCTATGTAACCGATCTATAGCAACATATTAAAACAAGCTTTTATAATCCCATCTGTGCGAACTTAATTAAAATGTAAACTGATAATATAATGGAAATTAAAATGTAAATTAAAATCTAAGGTAAAGTTAAAAATAATGTTAAATGTTAAAATGTAAACTGATACTAAAATAATTTTAAATCTTATATATATGTGCATAAATAAATGTTTGTATGCTAATTACTGGCAGTGGCTTATTTTATTTATTTTTTAATGTTGAAATCTAATTAGATAAGATATTATATTATTTAATCTCTGCTATTCCACTGAGCTAGTGACATGGGCTAACGACCGGAACCAAAATATTTAAAAAAAAGAAAAAAAAATTTTTTTTTTTTTTGACTTACGTATCTGCCTACTTTATAAATTTTTCTAGGTTCAAATGCCTAGATAGCGCCTTGTAGGGCAGATTACGTAAGTCTACCTACTCCGGATCGTTACAATGTATTATAATTATTTATTAAAGTACATACCCAAATCTACTGCATTAAAATAATTATAGATTGCACAATGAGATAGAACAAATATTCGAAGTAAATGCTTAAAATAAAAACAAAAACAAAAGAATGTACATTTTCATGGAAATATTAATAAATTAGTAATATCAATAAAATAAAGAAAAAACAAAATTCAAAATTACACAGCTGAAAATAAAAAACAGAAATGAAATTCGTTTGATGTATCAAGTGGTTATATTTAATAAAAAATAGATAAATCAAACTTAAAGTTAAAAATTTATGTCTGGAGTCTAGGAATGATATGATAATAATAATCACTAATGAATCTAAAGAGGATGGTATCAAAAGTGTGAGTATAATTATGGACATTATACTTTTGCTTGAAAGTTCTAGAAAAATGCTTAAATCAAGATCAAAAAAATGTCTTTAAAAATACTGGGTAAATAAAACAAAGTTGTCAAGCATTGGTGGTCGAGAGGTCAGCGACAGCTGCTTTACAAACAGTTGTCCCAGGTTAACAGGTTCGCTTCCCAGCTGATGCTATGGCACATGAGAGAGAGAAAAAAACAAAGTTGAAAATTAATTTGTATCTGATGAACAAATTTTAAATACTAATAATAGCAACAACAATAATAAAATATGCAAATTATTTTCCAATTTAACTGTTATATTAAAAAATTTAAAATCATAGATAATGAAGTTCTGATTTTACATTTATGTACACACATACACACACTCATATATATATGCTCAATTACACACATCAATAAATATAGTCGTTCTTTAACTTACATAAAGTTATTTCACAAATATATTACTTCAGCTATAAAAAAACAGACAGCTGTCTACATAAACATGTAATACACTGCTAGTATATAATTGAAACCAATTGCAGTGCATTGTGCATATCATCTTTATCTTTTACTGACATCTTTCCATTTTTATTTTACCCATTTACTACCAAAACTACTATATTGAGTAGATTCTCAGAACGATACTCCTATCAGAAAACATGTTGCCTGGAATTTCATCTCGTTACTTTTCAATAAAGATATATATATTCCATAATGACTTATTCTGATGTTGATAGGCCTATCTATATGATCTTTTTTCTTTATTGTAACACCACTACTAATTTAGTTTAGTTATTGAATAGTAGACAGTAGAGTTCAAGGCTCATTGATGGCTGCTGAACTTTGTCATTTCTAATGCAGAAACTTTATGAGAATACCAAGCAATCAACCATTTTTTATTGTTATAAGCTAGAGCATTCAAATTAACCACACAAATTTGAATAAAATTTAGGGTTTCTAAATCCCAAAATCCCAGGGATCATATTAAATCTGAAATTTTGAAAAATCTGTCTACTAAAATATTTATTTTATCTTAATTAAATGTAAAAGTTTTAATGTCTTTTTAATATTATACTACCAATTACGAGTATTCTGGATGCTAAAAGTTTAGGAGGAAATGTTTAAAATATTAGAGCCTTTAAATCTGCTTTCTACCTGCGTAATTTGATACGTGAGCACACAACAATGTATACATTATATGAATAGTCAAATGATGGCTATAAATAATTTATGAAATTTATAAAATGTATATTATGAATACTGTTGATAAAAATAATTTATGAAATTATCTCAGTATTCCTGGCTATGCTTGTAGGCCATCACACTGTTTTTGTTAAGTTCTCTTTTATTTCATTAATAAATAAGAGCAAAGCAAATCCTAAATTCTTCACACTACCCCTATAATATGTACTTTGTATTGCTTTTTTTTTTTTTTTTACATTTAAGAAAAGACATTCCTCTAATTAACCTGTTGCTTTTACCATCTAATTAATAAGAAAAAATGCCCATTTACCAATTAAACAGTAAGATTCGCATTCGAATCTTAAGTTTCACCTTTTCTATCGTCTCTCACCTACCACTCTATCCTACCCAAATTTAAACTTGTTTGGTATCGAATTGTGTGTGTAGCAATATTAAAAATGAATAAATATATGTAAAATCCCACATAAACACACACACACATTTCGATAACAAATTTAAAGCAATAGATAAAAATAATGTAATTTGTATTTTTTTTAGTATATAAAAATATGTAATTTTAACCATTTATTTTAAATTATAAAGTTCGTTATTTATTGCTTTGTTTAAATTTCATTTAATAATAATTTTAGAAATCTGATTGTAATATTTAATTAAAAGTAAAAATAATCCTATGTTTCCTTTTGTATTTGAAATTTTAAAAGTAATGGTCGGTGAGAGATAATAGATTAATTAAAAAGAAAAATTCCCTAAAATGTAATTACCAAAAATGTAAATGTAAAATTAAATGTGAACAATAGTAAAGCAGCTTTCTATATAAATTAAACGTATAAAAATGTATTGATTATCCTAGGGGCAAATGATTGAATCCAAAATAAATATAACAAAAGTTAAAAAGATAAGATCTAGAAAGGAGGACATTTTGGACTTTCTCAGAACTTTCAGTTTAACTTTAGCTTTGCTCTCGGTCAGAGAGAGTCTCCAGATATATAAATTAATTTACCTACCACAGTATGTGTGAGTAGAAAGCACCAAAGACTATTCTCCATGGAGATGGTCAATTATCTGCCGCAAACCTACACCTGTGCCTTCCGTAAAATCAACCAAAAGGATCTGCTGCCCACAATCAGAAAGCTGTGCTGCTATTCAAATAACTAAATCACCTAATGCTGGAAAAAACTGCTACTGCTTGGAATCATGAACAATTTGCTATTGACCACTGATTCAGAAAACTTCTCATAAAACAGGTACCTGTAATACCCAAGCTCTAGAGTACTCTACTAATATCATGCTATAGCTCATTCTTTATATAACTTATAAACTGTAAAATTCTCATTTGTAAAACTATAATTTGTAAAACTGAATTTAATTAATTCCTTCTGTAAATTTCTTTAATAATCTAGCTTGCCTAATTCTATCTTTCTTGGGTACATATTTCTAAAATTTACATTTTATTATCTAATTATAGCATGCTCATAATTTTCTTAGTATAAATCTATGATTGCTTTGAACAGTGGATACGTGTCAAATCTTCATTAATATTTACTTCCATAAACAACTTAATATTTTCATATAAATCGACATGTATTCAATGCTCCATTTATTGTAATGCAGGGGTCTACTACTTAACAAATGGCTGACATATTAGTCATTAATACCCACCTAGCTTACCTATTGTTTTTATATTTCATTAAATTTTTTAAGTAATAATTCCATAAATTACATTTCTTTGAGAGTTGCAAATGTTCATTATTAAATGTTGATAATGTAGAGCCGAGTTATAAAAATATATTTCAATCTTAGCAGAATAGTCCATAAATTATACATGTGTTACATTTTAGAGATGCAATGACCTATTAGAAGCCTTGGATACTTAGGATTCTTTAGATTTAAATATCCCAGTCGTCCTACACAAGCGAACCAATAAATGTTCTGTAGGGCTTGACAAATGTCATGCAGCCAAGAAGCAATCATGGCATGAACCACTTTCCCTTGGTTATGCTTATGTGACACCTCATCTCTTTGGGCCTATGGCAAATACCAACTTGTTGTTCTAAACTCATCCACGGCTTCACAGTTTCAATATACTTCCACCCTTATATCGCTTTCTAGACATATCATGTGTTTCTTCATATTAACTTTATTATTCAATGTATAACTCTGTCTCTGCATTAGTGACATAACTCACTCTCAAATAAATGTTTGCCCATAGTAATTTCTAAATATCTTATTAAATCAAATAAATATATGTCCACCACTACTATCATAAATCCTAATTTAGACTCTTGCATCCTGAAGGCATGCTCTTGAAATACTTGCACGAGAATTTAGGCAGCTAGATTACCTCAGCTATATAAATAAATGTATCTCTTTAATATCTAACAGTATTAGAAAATCTCGCTACTGATATTTTAAATCTTACCAAATATTATTAGTTAAATGATTTATTATTAAAATGTTTTAAATAAATAATTTCAAACTATACATCTGCCATTACATCATTATTTATTCGATACCCATTTCATACCTCGATTTTTTAAATATAAATATTTAATATTAGTGTTATTATTGGCTATCTCGAAATAAAATTCTTCATTCCCTTCCATCTCCCTGATCACCATGCCTAAAGAAGTATTTACTAATGTAGCATCAGCTGCATTGTTTCATAGATTGTATTGTGGAACTGATAAACTGTTCGAACTCACTACTACGAGTAGCTTTGCTATCTAGATGGTGCTGAAGTTCTGTGTGGTGGTCGAATTCTGCACTATGTTAACGAATCACATGTTTCTGACCACACAGTAGAATTTTTTTTAGCATTTGGCACTGACAATGTGGAGGCTTCAATACAAAAAACCCATATACCTAAGCAGATTTATAATGGATATAAATTTCTTTTAGCGTTCCGTACCGGAGTTAGCTAATTATTCTATATATACGAGTTTGTTTTTGATAAAAATAATAAAAAAATTAAATCGAGTGGAATAATGTGGGTCGAGTGAATGAAAGGATGGTAGGAATAATAAAAAATTTATGGAAAGCAGGGATGTGGGTATAATTTAAGAAGGAACGAAAATACTCCGATCTAGTGAAATGTTTTTATGTATATGTCAAAAAAAAAAGGAATCAGTCACTAAGTGAGAAAGCAGTAGCAGAAAATATTTTATTAAAGTACTATTATATATATCAAAGACAGTAATGGCTGTTATACATGTTAACAGTAAATATTTTATTAAAGTACTATTATATATGTCATAGACACCAGTGGCTTATTATATGTGTTAGCAGTAGTTTATTGTAATATATATATTAAGCACAGCAGTATAAAAAATATAGAGATAGGGCAATGTAGAGTAGGTGAGGGCAGTGAAAGAGTGTGATAGGACCAAGATACCGGTGGGGAATAGTCTAATGCTAGTAATAAATAAAATAAATAATATTAAGAAAATGGAAGCAGAAAATGTTAGTATAGAGCAAGTAAATTTATCTAAAGCTTTTGGAGGATCAATGGACTTTATTATAAAATTACATGAAATACTTAGACAGGATAGGGAAGAAATGAGGAAAATATATGAGAAGGAAGTGAGAAGAAGAGATGAAGAATCAAAAAAGAGACAGGAAGAAGAAAAGATAAGGGATGGAGAGTATCAGAAAATTAACAAGGATATTTTGAGATATTTTGAATTGATAACAAAGGAATTTGGAAAATCCAGAGTCAGTAAAAAGGAAGAAGAGGTTAAAGACATGCAGAATGAAAGGAAGTTAGAAAGATCTCAAGAATCTATGGTAATAAAAGAGCAGACAGATACAATAATATATGTAAATAAGTATGATGAGCAAATAGACCTCATTCCAATAGATGAAGGCCCACAAGAACCATTGAATGAAGTCAGCAGTAAAAAGGAGACAAGCATAGATGGGAACAAAAATATAGAAGGACCAAAGGTCATGGAAGAAATCATGAAAAATGGACAATGGACACCAGAGCTACTTAGCAAAGATGATCCACATTAAAATCTTTATTAAAGGAAAGATAAAGGAAAACCCTCAAACCCACTTAGAGAGCTTAAAAAAGTTCTCCCAATTTCATAAGAAAGGACCAGATTTAGATAGCTATAGCCAGTTACCATCTACAAGGCTCTGCCAAGGACTGGTGAAATATCATGAAATGAAAATCCCTTATAACATTCACGTTTTTGGATCCACACATCATAGGGACCATCAGCGTAGCATGCAGTAACAATCCAACAATTAATGGCAGGCAGTCGAATAAAGATATAGGTGAAATGGTTGAATTTCTTACTACATTGGATTTTAACCACTGGGCTAAAGAGCCACCTGATAGAAGGCAAAAATTAGAAAACCCAAGGCTGCAGTCATTGACAATGAGAGATAGATATTATCCATCTGACCCAGGGTTATAAAATATTTTAGCCTTTTAGGATGGTCATCATGTATATAAGAATATTAAAACGAATTTGGTAAAATGAATTCGGTTGAATGGAATTTACATTGGTTAAATAGGGCTTTAGATAGAAATTTTTTTTTATATACATATATTATTTTAACTAATATTAGTCTAAGAATTTATATATATATATATATATTATCAGTTTAACTAATATTACTATAAGATTTCTAACCAGACATGGCCAAATTAGGTCATTTTAAATTAAACTATAAATTCTAGATCTGGGTATATAAATATTCGTTGCTTCATGTAATCTCTGCTTTCTATATATCTGTAAAAAAAATTACATGTTTAAATTATGTGATGTAGTAAAATTTTTTCTCTTTCCTTGCCTCCTTGTGTTCTTTAATTATTCAGGGGAAGTCGGGGAAAATGAAACAGTAAGATTCGCATTCGAATCTTAAGTTTCACCTTTTCTATCGTCTCTCACCCACTACTCTATCCTACCCAAACTTAAACTTTTTTGGTATTGATTTGTGTGTGTAGCAATATTAAAAATGAATAAATATATATAAAATCCACCATAAACCCACACATGTTTCGATAACAAATTTAAAGCAATAGATAAAAATAATTAATGTAATTTGTATTTTTTTTTAGTATATAAAAATATATAATTTTAACCATTTATTTTAAATTATAAAGTTCATTATTTATTGCTTTGTTTAAATTTCATTTAATAATAATTTTAGAAATCTGATTGTAACATTTAATTAAAAGTAAAAATAATTGTATGTTCCCTTTTGTACTTGAAATTTTAAAAGTAACGGTCGATGAGAGATAATAAATTAATTAAAAAGAAAAATTCCCTAAAATGTAATTACCAAAAATGTAAATGTAAAATTTAATGTGAACAATAGTAAAGAAGCTTTCTATATAAATTAAATGTATAAGAATGTATTGATTATCCTCGGGGCAAATGATTGAATCCAAAATAAATATAACAAAAGTTAAAAAGATAAGATCTAGAAAGAAGGACATTTTGGACTTTCTCAGAACTTTCAGTTTAACTTTAGCTTTGCTCTCCATCAGAGACAGTCTCCAGATATATAAATTAATTTGCCTACCATAGTTTGTGTGAGTAGAAAGCATCAAAGACTATTCTCCCCGGAGATGGTCAATTATCTGCCACGAATCTACGCCTGTGCCTTCCATAAAATCAACCAAAAGAATCTGCTGCCCACAATCAGAAAGCTTCTGCTGCTATTCAAATAACTAAATCACCTAATTGCTGGAAAGAACTGCTACTACTTGGAATCATGAACAATTTGCTATTGACCACTGATTCAGAAAACTTCTCATAAAACAGGTACCTGTAATACCCAAGCTCTAGAGTACTCTACTAATATCATGCTATAGCTCATTCTTTATATAACTTATAAACTGTAAAATTCTCATTTGTAAAACTATAATTTGTAAAATTGAATTTAATTAATTCCTTCTGTAAATTTCTTTAATAATCTAGCTTGCCCAATTCTATGTTTCTTGGGTATGTATTTCTAAAATTTACATTTTATTATCTAATTATAGCATGCTCATAATTTTCTTAGTATAAATCTATCATTGCTTGAAGCAGTGGATACTTGTCAAATCTTCATTAATATTTACTTCCATAAACAACTTAATATTTTCATATAAATTGACACGTATTCAATGCTTCATTTATTGTAATGCAGGGGTCTACTACTTAACAAATGGCTGACATATTAGTCATTAATACCCACTTAGCTTACCTATTGTTTTTATATTTATTAAATTTTTTAAGTAATAATTCTGTAAATTACATTTCTTTGAGAGTCGCAAATGTTCGTTATTAAATGTTGATAATGTAGAAGCCGAGTTATAAAAATATATTTCAATCTTAGCAGAATAGTCCATAAATTATACATGTGTTACATTTTAGAGATGCAATGACCTATTAGAAGCCTTGGATACTCCGGATTCTTTAGGATTTAAATATCCCAGTCGTCCTACACACGAGAACCAATAAATGTTCCATAGGGCATGGCAAACATCATGCAGCCAAGAAGCAATCATGGCACAAATGACTTGCCCTTGGTTATGCTTATGTGACACCTTATCTCTTTGGGCCTATGGCAAATGCCAAGCCATTGTTCTAAACTCATCCACGGCTTCACAGATTCAACATACTGCCACACTTATATCCCTTTTTACATGTACCACATGTTTCTTTGTATTAACTTTATTATTCAATGTATAACTCTGTCTCTGCATTAGTGACATAACTCACTTTCAAGTAAATGTTTGCCCATAGTAATTTCTAAATATCTTATTAAATAAAATAAATATATATCCGCCACTACTATTATAAATCCTAATTTAGACTCTTGCATTGCTAAGATATAAATCCTGAAGGCATGCTCTTGAAATACTTGCTTGAGAATTTAGGCAGCTAGATTACATCAGCTATATAAATAAATGTATCTCTCTAATATCTAACAGTATCAGAAAATCCGCCTACTGATATTTTAAATCTTACCAAATATTATTAGTTAAATGATTTATTATTAAAATGTTTTAAATAAATAATTTCAAACTATATGTCGGCTGTTACATCTTTATTTATTCGATACTCATTTCATTTAATATTTTTTCAATTCTTTAAAATATAAATATTTAATATTAGTGTTACTATTGGCTAACTCAAAATAAAATTCTTGATTCCCCTGCATCTCCCTGATCACCGTGCCTAAAGAAGTATTTACTAATGTAGCATCAGCTGCATTGTTTTGTAGATTGTATTGTGAAAATGATAAACTATGTTCGAACTCAGTACTATGGGTATTTTTGCTATCTAGATGGTGCTGCAGTTCTGTGTGGTGGTCGAATTCAGCACTATGTTAATGAATCACCCATTTCTGACCATTACACCAACCAGTACTAGATGGCTAGCTATGGTGAATATGGACTGACTATCTAAAAATCTTGTTTTATTTTAAAACTATGATAACTCTGTTACTGAAATATGGTACATTAAAATCATAGATTAAATACTTCCAAGCATGAAGTAAAAAAAGCTCAAACTGAAATTCTTACAATAAGAAAGAAATAAGATGTGCAAGAAATGCAATTCTGATATTCTTAATATAGAATGCTGATCTTGTTTTTGTGTCTATAACAATATCATAATCATAAATGTAGCAGCAAAGTGGGGTTTGTGGTGAATGGTATGATATTAAAAATATGAAAATGATATGTAATCAGTATGTTGACATGATTCACTTTTTAAGAGCGGGAAATAGGATTTTTTGTTTATGATGTTTTTATTTTGTCCCTTTATATAAGAATTCCAGTTTAAGCTTTTCTTAATTCACACTCCCATGCCTTTAATCTGAATTACAATTGCATAAGAAAAGTTAAAAATATAATTAAATTTTAAAATAAAGGTTGTATATTGTTAAATATTTTGAAAACTTTAAATATAACCTTTAATGCATTTTCAAAGATGAGAGTCTTTCATTATATTCAAAATAAAACACTTATCTTATTATGACCTAAACAACCGATTTATATAACCTAGACTTGAAATCAGGTGATAAACATAGCAGTTTATATAGTAGTTTCTATATCACAAGGCTTCACAAAAATGTCCCTGCATTAAGGGATATTACAATCAGTTTCTCAAGTAGTGATATGTTATTGATTTTAATATAGAAAGATTTCTTCGTGTACTTCATAATTCTCAGCAATTTACAAGGTCTCCAGTATTTTTGTCTAAGTTAATCTATTTTGTAGTTGAAAAGAAGATTTCACCTCTTTTAACGGAACATCCTATATTCCTTTGCATTGTAATATTTGTCCATTACCAGTGCAAATTATGAAACTATTGCAAAAAGTGGCCTAACATTAGGTACCTAATAGTGACTTTTCCTTGTTCTTCATGCCAGGTCATTAAATTTAAGTTCAAATACTCATGGCTACAAACATGACAAGGTGTGAATCAAAATCACTTTTTGATCAGAGCAACACAATTAAAATAAAAGCCAAACATCCCAGAAACAGCAAACACACCCACACAAATAAAAAAAAATTCAGAGCTTCCAAATACTAGTACAATTTGTCTTCAGTGTATGTTAAATGTATAGCATTTTATATGTGATTACTATAAATAGATTTTAGAGTGCATGAAACTGTAAAAAGACAGAATATATATATATATATGATGAATTGATTTTGGTATAAATATAATTTTGGCTAATAGCAACAATAATAAAAAGTGACAAAAATAATTACTATACCAGAAGTTGATGAATTACAGTGTGATCCAAGTGCAAAGAAGATCAATATATTTTTCTGTAATAATAAATATCTCTTCAGTGCTTCTCTATGAGAAATAAATCTTTTTTTTAATTCTAAGGCAGATATGCCAGAAATCTTGAATTCTAAGAATTATTGACATATCAACACATAGATGAGTGATTTAGCATTTAAGTTTCAAAAGATCAATTTGGGCCTACTTGATTATGATAAGTGAAGAAAGTTTTATCCCTGAAAGTAATCTTTACTCAGTAATTGCACTACATGGTTTAGTTCAGTCGTAAGGTGGTGAAGTTGAGAGCTAGAGAAATCACAGATCACAACTTGATTTTGTCACTTCCGATGTTCAAATATCATATGGCCTATTAGAGATAAACTATTTGATCACTTTACTAGTTAAATAATTTGTAATTAGACACTTTTATAAATTAATAAGTTGAGTTGAAAATATAATAGAAAAAATATTTTTAGCCATTAGGAAAAAGCAAACTCTCATCAGATGATGATCAATAGTTATCACTTAGTCATAATATTCTTTTGCCTACTTAATCTGATCACCTTTCAGGCACATAATTTAACATATATACAAATGTATTATTTGTTTAAACAATTTAATGGGAGCATTTTTATTTTCAAAGACAAATAGTAAAGCACTCTATATTTAGATTCTAATACTATTCCAGTTTCAATAGTAGTTTTTGATATGTTGAACTTAAAAACAATTTATATAAACATAACCAAATGATTTGTTGTTCAGAGGCTTTTAGAACACCAACGCCAAATGTGATCTGCAATCTAAGACCTTGAGCTACAAATTTCACTACTTATCACTGTTTTTACAAAAGGGCAATCTAAACCATGAACTCTGCAGTTAATGACCATCAAATATTGAAGTTCTTAAATTGAAACATTGAGAATTTATTCCTGATTGGAATCTCTCTAGATTTCTTTATAATGTTTATTAATAGTTAGCTATTAAAAATTATACACTAAATAAATAATTAAAATATTATATATATATTAAATGTAAAAGTTTCGTAATTAAAACTACCTTTGTACTTCGCGTAGGCTCTCGTATTTTTGATCTGGACATTGACGCATTGGACGAAACCAAAAATGGAAAAATGAAGCAAAAAAATATATTTGCTATCCGAATCTAAAAAAAAAACAAATAATACTTCATTTCAATAACAATAACAATCTTTTCTAAGATAAATGGTTAATATATAAAAGAATTATATCACCCAATATAGTATAAAATAAAATATATAATAAATATATATATATAATATTTACAGCTATATATCCGTATAGATATTAAATACACATAATATATTTATTAATTAACATAAAATAGATAAATTTTATCATTTACTTTTACATATACATCTTTTTTAATTATAGATACAATACTAACTAAAAATAAAAAATACAATCTAACGGCTTTATGGTTCGAGAACGAGTGTCGGAAGCAATAGAATCGATCCAAGGACATTATAACACAAGGATATGGCACGCTACCACGACACCAAACCACACATGCAAAATCTAATAAACTTGGATTTCTATCTTAAATAAAATTCAATCAAAAGAGGAAGGCAAGTGAGTTTGGTAAGTGTATTCTATTTTTTTTTATAATCAGATAATAAGACTTTCATGAAATTGATCTGTTAATGCGTATTTGTAGTGCGGCTATCTACGTGAATACAAAAGATTACATTAAAATACAGATTATACCAGCTTTATTCTAAATGAGATTAGTAAATAATGCTTATAACAGTTTTAATCTAAATGAAATTAGTAAATAATGCAAGCACATCCAATCGTAAAAGGGAATTGACAAGTATAGGTTGCATAGAATCTTAGTTGTGGTGCATAGTACCTTTGCACAGGATTAAACCAGCATGCCTATTATAATATTTTTAAGCTAAATCAGATTAGTAATAACGCAATGATAGCCGATCATGATAGAGAATTGATGAGAACACCTTTGTAAAGAAAGTCAATTTACTAGAAATGATTCTAGTGCTTTGTATCTTTTGCCCAGATATCCTACACTATTTTTTTTTTTCAGAAACATAAACCTATTAATTTATTTTCTGATCGATTATTAATCATTATTAATGCATATGCATTCTTTATATTAATTTTCAAGTAGTACTTTACTTACGTTCATGTTGCTGCTTCTTCTTCTGGAGAAGTACACAATTTTTTCATCTTATTTATACTTCCATAAATTAAAAATAGCATGACTCATTAAATCACCCTCCTCTTTTTCTATTAATACAAAAAAAAATTTTGCTTTGTAAAATACCCAACAATAATCTTATTAATACTATTTTTTTAATATCCGCGATTTCATTTAACTTGTAAGTCATTAGTTTAAAAGCCATCAAGTTTAAATTTAATCCCACTAAAGTCTAAAAGAGTTTAGGCGAGTAAACGAAAGTAGTTTTAAAATATCATAGCATATATTATTCTTGCTATATATATATATGAGGAAGTGTAAAAATATTGAACAGATCTTTGTTCTATAGTAAATAGTCACTGATGAATATTGACGATAGATAAACGTATGTTTGGATAGATGAACAAATAATAATGATACGATTCATTACTTTTGGATCAACAAAATTACTAGGTGGATTCCTAATGAGCTGTAAAAGCAGTTGAATGGTTTTGTTATTCAGGAGTTCATAAGAAGTTCAAACATTGACAGAACTGAGACCTATTCATGAAGTTTAAACTCCAAAATATACCACGGCACTAAACCACATAGACATGGCTAATTTATGTTGATTCATAACAGACATTATTTTCTAATTTAAAAATTATTTTAGTTTAGATCTAACTAAATGCAATGCATTTAGTGTTACATAGTTTGGTAGTCAAATGGAGATGAAATATGGTTGCTGGAGGGTTGCATTAGATCCTAAAATCTAGATGCAGTGCTCTCAGATCTAAGGCTCCTCACTGACAAAGCCATAAGCCAGAAACTAGTCTGGGGATATTGTATGAGTAGGGACTAGAAGGGGATTTTATGCACAAGCCTTCTAGCATCCATTGATTACTCTAGCTTGCTGTGTGTGGTAATATATATAGTGAGTTTTGCCTGTTTTAAGAAGTGTTACAGTTAGAAAATATATCGATCTTATCCTTAATGTCATGTTTGCATCATGTAGAACTCTAAAAGTTTGTTAAATAGCTGAAGGTTTTGAGATAAGCTGGGAATATTTTCAGATAGTCAGTTCAAAATCAACCCAACTACCATCCCAATATTGGTAGGAAAATAAATATACCAAACATTATATGATTTTTTTAGTTTACTCTTATCCGTCCAAAAGCAGTTTCATTCACTCTACATTTGTATCATCTACTATGCATCTTAGTAATCAATAAATCACTAGATGGTATACAATGATAAAATTCACATCCCCATATCAATTTTGTCCTTGCTTTATAAGTGAAAATCTAAGGTTCAAAGCTGGAATTAATGCAGCTATGAATCGAGCAGCTACCTTTTATTCATTTATATTAGTCAAGCTTATAGTCTGAAATGAAACAGAAAGCATAAAGTTTTGAACTCAAACCAATTATTTGCATAATAAATAGAAGTAGATCATTAGATGGTAAGTGTATTAATTCTAGCTTTAAATTCAAGCCCACACTGATGAAAACAAAAATCAGAAACTGGTCTAGGGGCTTAGAATCCATTGAATACTCACATTTTCAGTAGATAGTTCTAGAATAGGAAGAGGAATTTATTTGATGAGTGATACCTTCTCTTTTATTGTTTTCTGTGGAGGAACAATGGAAAAGACATTTCTCTACAATGAAATATTTGAGATTTTTTTTTTACCTGTAATTGTGAGCCCACTTAAAAATTTGTAATAAATACAAACTAAATATGAGAGTTAAAAAAATATTAAATTTTTTCTATAAATAAAAACTGAATAATTTAATTGCTTTGCAAGGTTTAATGTACCGGTAAAAATGGCAGTTTCTGGATCTCAAATTCCATGTGTCGAGGACCATTCTCTTTCCAATGCTCATAATTTTTATAAGTTCCTGAGAAAAAAAATTTCTAACAATATATATATATATTAATAGTAAATAAAATTGGCTCAGGAAAAAGGTCTTATTCAGACCCACTTGGAGCTCCAAATGTAATAATAATAAAATAATGCATAAGCTGTTGAACACTAAATGTAATAGTATTTAAATTAGTAATACATTGAATGCCAAATATAATGATAATTAAATAAATGAAACATCTAGAATGATTTTCTAATAATGTTCAGACTAGTTAATATAATAATACACGAATATAAAGAAAATAAAAACTTTCAACATTTAGATTAGGGTAGAATGAAATATACACAACTAAATCCCTTAGATTACTAAAATATAGTTTAAATTATAAAATGGATTTTATTTAATTTAAGCCAGGTTTTTAAATAGATAATAAATATTTACATTTTCTTGCATTATTAAAATTATTTATTTCACAAGTATCTTATTAATTTGTAATATTATTTAACTTTTTAGGAACTTCCTTATAGAATTCGTTACCAATTACAATATATAAAGATGCGAATAAGCATTAAATAAGTGAATGTAATAATTTAATTATTAATGATCATGAAAAACTAATTTAATTAACAAATGTGAAAATTGATTAATGTATATATAAAATTAAAAAGCAAATGAAATATTCCTTGCCAAATAGTTTGCACTTGAATTGATTACTATTATCTAGTACACCACTAAACATCACATGATCACCATTCTTTATGCTTACACAAGCTACTGTAAGGAGAGTTTAGTCTCCATGAATTATTTACTATACTTATTAATTTATTTTATAGATGTATCTATTATTAGTAAACAATATACTAAGAAAACTCCTCCAAAATAAGTTATATATTAGTACAATATATTGCTAAACAAATATATAAAGATATATTTTGCAAATGTTAATTAGTGCGTTTAATTTATGTACTATTTTTATGACCAAAATAAACATAAGCTATCAATTTACATTTTATAAAAATATATTATAGCTATTTATCATATATACAAACTTTCATTAATATCACCCATATATATTTATAGATAAAAACATTTTCAAAATATGAATGAATAAACAAATAAATATACTTTTATTTAAATAAACTACAATTATCATTAATACATATATTATTTTATTTTATTGTTTTTTTATATGTCAAATGCATTGACTGGGGAGTGAACCTGGGCCAGCTGCTTGAAGGCAGCTATGCTAACCACTAGGCCACCCATGCTTTTTTATTTACTATTTACTTTAACTTCTTTCTTTGGTAAGATATTTTTGTATACTAAAAAAACACAAGTATTCTCAAAACATAAACATTTAATAAAAAAATAAATACCTGGTTAACTTTTTTTTCTATTCACATAGAATGCCCATCAAACTGCAACCTGATCAAAAAAGATAATTTTCATTATTTACAACAAAAATTGGTTGTTTTCTCATCCCTGGTGTTCACCACAGGATGGCGTTGATGCTAATCAAAAACATATACATATAACGATTCCGGGCTGGACCTAAATGATCGATTTGATCTAAAAAGATCTGATTTCTTAGATTTGTAATAAAATATTCTACTAACTAATACTATTATATGATGTTAGTTTTTTTTATTTTTGTAAATGTTTATTAATCTTGTCTTGTTTTTGAGTTTGTGTGTGTGTGTGTGAGTTTAAAGTTACTGTGTTTTTCTAATTTTTTTTTTTGACTTTACGTGTGTCTTTTTAAAGTTACAGTCTTTTTTTTGCAAGAATAAATCACTAATTTTATTCAAAAGCAAGATGTAATAAGTAAATGTTTATTAATCTTATCTTGTTTTTGAGTTTGTGTGTGTGTGTCTTTAAAGTTACGGGGCTTATTCTCATTTTCTTTTTGGACTTTATGTGTGTCTTTTTTAAAGTTACGGTATTTTTGGTCAAGAGTAAATCAATCATTTTATTAAAAAAGCAACACGTAATTCTAAATCTATCAAAAGTAACTTAATTTATATACTACAATTTAGAATTGATACCCGACTACTATTAGTAAGGACCGTCATTGAAAGACTCAATTGAAAAATGATACCAGACTAATTTCCTTTTTCTTTTTCTTTTTTTTTTTGGGGGGGGGGGAGTAATAAATCAGAAAGTGGGTGTTTTTGTTAAGTCTGTCTATATAAAAAGGGTACCATTATTGAAATACTAAATTTAAAAATGATAGCCGACTAATTTGTGTTTCTTTTGACAATAATTAATCAGAAAGTGGGTTTCTTTTTTTTTTTGGTAAATCTTGTGTATATATAAAAACAAGCAAACCGTAATTCAAATACTCCATTGACAAAATCAAACCCCGTTGAATTTACTTTTTTTTTTTTAAAAGACAGTAATTAATCAGGAACTGGGTTGTTTTTGTTAGTGTGCAGATATAAAAACTAATATTATTTTGAAATAATAAATGTAACAAAAAAAATAATAATATCCGACTAATTTTATTTTTTGAACCATTATTTAAATTTTATTAATTTGATATACACCTGAAAGGTTGTGAACTGGGTCAACAGATAAGAAATGCATTTTGGGGACCGTTTATCTTTTTCCGATTTCTTTACTTATACAATTAAAGTCCATTTGGAGAAATGGAATATATATTGAAAAAATAATGTCTTACGGCATTCAACAACATAGAAGCGTGTGTGCGTGCACACACACACATATATATATATAAAGTTGAAAGGAAATAACTACAAACAAAATTTATTGTAGATATTTATTTACAAGACATATACACTGGAATAACAGATTAATGCATAAACAATAATTTTGATATTTAAAATTATTATAAATTATTGAATTTTAAAACAAACATTTAAAAAGGTCTATTTAAAGTTTTATTTAACTCTGATTTTGATAATTAAGAAAAAATCTAAAACAAGATTGTTTTCATTTTATAATAGATAATGTGGTAATTATAAAATCCTCTATCTATTTTTTAGTTAGATTAAGTATGATTTTTTAATTAACACTGAATGAAAATTATCATAATATACTTGGATTTTGAATTCTACAATCTGGTTTTGTTTGGAGAATATTGATGTGAATTTAAAAAAGTAAACTTGTTTTTGTTGGGTTTTTTTGATCATGATAAAAAACTCCAGTTTTGAAATTCCACTATACAATATAAAAAGTGAGTTTGAAAGGGAAAGAAGACAGATTATAAAGTTATAATTTAAGGCAGATGTAGAATGCAAATCAGCTACTGTTATTTTTATGATGATGAAGTTTGAATTCGCATGAAAGTAAGGGCCAGCTTTTCTGTGGTTTATGGTTCACATGCATGTACTAGACTACTTGTTTATCTGAAGTCTATCAAACTATAGAGACTGAATGGAGCTGACAGATTGTCAACATTTACATGATATATACCTTTTCCAAAAAATATCAATAAGTCAGTATAATTGTCTTTCATGGGCATGATTATAATAGGCTAGCTTACCAAGAGATTCCAGAATTAATCAGTTAACTGAAAGAATACCATGCTATGATTTTATATATATGCTGATTCATCTATATGCAAAGAAGCACAAATATATAATTACTGCCGGTCATATAAAGTTTGTCCATGCTGATATTTATTTCATAAATGATGATATTAAAGACCGATGGAAGAATTTAGCTGGTAAATACAATGTATTATACATTGAAAATAACATATCTCAATCATTAATTTTGCATAGAAAGAAACTATTTTTACTTATTGTCTGTAAAAAATATAATATCGGCTGTATATAATTTTGAATGAAGTAAGTTTCTTAATGTTAAAGAACAAAAATTAGAGACAAAATAACGTTCTAGCAATCCTTTCAAAGTTGTTTATAATTAGAAGTAATCTGAAAAAAAAAAACCAACAACCTTTAGGCAGGATTTTCAAACATGTATTTTTTATTATTATTATTGATAAACAGGAAATGTGATCATGTGATGCTTAATTATTATTAT
>JAQFVV010001376.1:0-75888 GCA_028023455.1 Epiperipatus broadwayi | reverse complement strand
ATTATTATTATATGAGATAAGTCTATGTGTCAAAGCTATTTTTACATATTGGTCTGAGTGATGCTTTTTGAAATATGTCCTAGGTAATATATGTAGCTAGTTGCTATGCTTTGGCAACTTTTTATGGTTTATTTTTACTCAGTTTGTTAAGATTAGCAACAAGGTCCTAATACTTTATTTACACTTACAGACAAATGAGTACTTTGAATCTATTTCATTACATCTTTTGATGTTTTTCTTATAGAATATTAGTCATGTATCATATCAATCATGTCTTTATTATATTTTTTGATGTTGTTCTGTGTGAATATTAAAATTATGCATAATATGAACCATATCCTTATTTTTTCTGTTGATATATTCAGAGTATTTAAATATTTTAATACTATTGATATGTGTTTATGCATATCTAATGTGCTCCAAACCATGATAAAATGTTTCATGTTTATACTTACGTAATTATATTATCTGGCTTACGAAATTATGCATCCTTTCCAAATTCAAGGTTATAATATTGATGGTAAGATTTATTAGTTAATCCATTAAATGTATTTTCATATTATAACATATTAGAAAGAAAACTAAGTTAATAAATAAAATGTAAGAGCGATTGTCTTTTAATTTACTGTCAAAATCTTAAAAACATTATATTATTTTTATATTAAAATTATTAATTTTTCATAAATGTTAAACTTTTTAGTATTAATAAAATATTGCTTTAATTATTAAATTCTGTGTCATCATCTGCATTATCAGAAAATTTCAACCACGCACAAAATATATTGTTTTAGGAAGTATAAAAATACAATCATATTATTAAAAGCCACTTTATTTAGTATAATGTATGCTGTTGATGTTTAAGAGACATCCATGGCTAAGATTATTTTTATTTATTTTAAGCTGGATTATAAGCAATCTTTTGAAATAAACAAATAGTTTATACTTTGTGGCTAACTATGAATCAAAATATATAAAATGCGCTGACACGCACAAGCACACAAAGCTAAAAACAAATAAAGAAAGTATATATTATTATTTTATTTTTGATGTCTATTCCATTAAATGGCCAAGCGCCCCCAAGGGTCAAAGCCCTCACAATCATAGCCGCACTACAAAATATAATAAATTGACTCGGAGTGATGCAAATTTATGCAAATGAAATGATTACGCATTCCATTTCTTGGATATTTTGTAGCAAGAGTCTTTTCTATTGATGGCATGGCCATCTCTAGATATAAAGAAAGCTTCTTTTATCTTTCTTTTAAGATTGTGCCGTTCTCTGCACGCCATCACTGGATTTCCTGTTTGGCAATCATGCCCAGCTGAAGCGCGGTGCGTGCAAAAACTGAACTATGAGCAGTGTCTACCAAAGCTTTATTATAAGAATAAATGTGTTGAGATAGCCTAGTGGACAGAGAGACCCTAGTCTCACCATAATACGATGATCTACAAAATTTTTCAGGGCAGGCAATATTATAGACCCCCTGAGGTGTCAGCGAGGGAGGTAGGCAGTCCTTGGTGTTATTAATTAGTTTGTTGGAGTTAGGAGGTGTGTGAAAATATAACTGATATTTATTATTGAAAATATTATAAAAACATTTATGCATATTAGGCAGGTAAGGAAGTAGGAGTATGTGCCTGTCAATGTTAGGGATTTGATCATTTATTTTTGCAAATTGGCCATTTAATGGGATATTAAAAATAAAATAATAATATATACTTTCTTTATTTGTTTTTAGCTTTGTGTGCTTGTGCGTGTTAGCACATTTTATATATTTTGGTGTGATATATGCATATGAACAAAATCCCTTTCCTACTTATATCATGAATGTAATCCTAGAATGATGGTTTTAAAAAAAGAGTTATTGTTAAATATTTAAAGTCTCATCATTATTAATTGTAATTAAAATTATTTATTGTATTAAGGTATTGCCAGAAGACTGCATAATATCATTTTATTCTCTATAATACATTCATTAATAGGATTAGAACCTGAGATATAAAGATTATGATTCTACTTATTCATTTGGAGAATCCTGACATTAGATTAATTAGATTTGATTGTGTATTTAGATAAAAGTAACCTGAGATTGGCATGATCTTTCCTGGTCAGATTTTTTTGGAGATAGCCAGCTGTAAGATGAAAGGCAGTTCATGATATGAGTTACCATTCTTATTACTTATTATATATATATATATTATTGCAGATAGTCAATTTTTAAGCTTTAAATTGTTTTTAATGTTATCTTCATTATAAAATATAAAATATTGATCAATTTTAAATAAAACTGTTAAAAAATTTAAAATAAAGTAAAATAAAATTTATTTTAGAGCATCAAACTAGTTTTCATTCCTTACAGGAACTTATCAAAATATCTCCTAATTGTCATAAGACCAATTCTTCTATAATAACCTCTTGTAATGAACATTATTAAAATATAATGTATATTTTAATTATTTTCTATTTTACAATGTACAAATAAAATCTACATAAATGATATTTAAAAATATACTTTTAAAGTTTTCAATAATCTAATAATGATCACTTTCCACCTTATTGCATTGGATCTTTAACCATGTTTATACATTTATCCATATTTTCTTGAATATATGAAATGTCATAACATCTTTTATTACACTTTGCAATATGTTTTATCACATATATTCTTTTCACAATTCATTATATCGTACCAGGAGATTTATCAGCCACATAATTAATGCACCATACTATGTGATGGAATATTTCATCATTACTATACTAAGACATAACTATTATTAACCTCAATGGCTTATTAATGATGATGACCAAATCATACTTTTTCTTCTTCTGATGATTGATTACATAGTTATATTTCTTGATTTATCATTAATTTTGCAAAATATTTCTCTGATGATTGACTCGGTGTTCTCCTACATTGTTTTATTTAAGCGGTGAACAACTACCAATGATAACTGATGTATCTATCCTCAATTATAATTCTCTTTCTTGGTTTATTTACATCCCCAACAATACCTTAGTGTTATACATGGATATTGATGCTAATGATCAATGTTGTTAAATATGTAATTCGAGTTAGATAAACCTAACTAAAAATGATAACACAAGATAATTTTTTTATATATAATTATAATGAATATTACTGACAGGAGACAAATTTCTTTTTATATAATTATAATAAATTATATTAAATGGAAATGATATAATGATAGTTAAATTAATACAGCTACAAGATCACATCTAATCTTAATATGTTATCATACCATATATTTCAGATATATTTGATTCATCATATAATAATAATATCAAACATATTCATAATCATTTGTCATATGATAAAGAGCATTATCAAAACCCTAATATGTATACTTATGTAATTTAAAGAAAGAATTTTGTTTATTCAAAACTCCAAATAAAGTAAAATAATTGTTTTTGAATTATTACAGAATTATACATCTAATTAAAATATATGAAAAAAACAAAAATCTTAAGAATAAAAAAATAATTGTATAAATAAGAAGAAAATTATTACTTTAAACATTTAAAAAATTTTAAACATAAATTTCTTACTGCAAGTTTTATCCATTTGTATAAGTTTACAATTTTAGATATTTTATTTAAAAAAATACTTTTAATAAAAAAAGATAATTTTAAAATTAAAAAAACAACTTCAGTCTAAGTTTTAAAAAATTTAACAAATAAACAAATTTTTTATTATAAGGTTTTGTATAATTTCTGTAAACTTACAATTTTAAATACTTTATCTGACATTTCTGGGTTGTGTATACATGAAAAATATCTCCAAAGGGTTGTTCAGTCAGAAGAATGTCTTACTTTTATACAGTTTAATAAACCAGGGATAATTTTATTTTATATGGAAAGTTTACAATGTACAAATGCATTACTTTCAAATAATTTACATCTTAAAAGAACTCCAGTACCAGAGTATATTACAAATTTCAAATTGATTTTTTTGATATTAAAATGACATATTATCTATATAAAACAAATACTTTCAAAATATTTGGCTTGTTTGTTTGGAGGATTATGCATTTCATTTTTTTTCAGTTCTGATAATCTTTTCATGGAAAACTTTGGGATGACTGAACCAAATGACATTCAACACAAAATGATTTTTTTTTCCAAAAACACCATGAGCATTGATTCTATACTATGCACTACTTTATCAAGTGACAAGGTTTAGTTGATTAAAAAAATGAGGACACCAAACTATTAAAAACAATGAATAGTAAACATTTAATTACCATGCCTAAACATATTTTATATGACATCTATTCATTTCTGAGAAGTTAAGAGATGATGAAAATAAATAACACCCTTCTGTTGAGAATTTAGTATATCATTTTCCAAATTATCATGGTGTTTAACTTTTTCTTCATATTTAAATATATTGGCCATTTAAAAGTATTTTCATAACTATTTTGTTCATTGTAGAATATAGGTAACATAAGTTGCTGTCACAAAATCAAATTGACTATTTCATTCTTAATTCTTTCTTTTTATATATATAAGAACACTAATAATGATCTAAATTTGATTATCTCAGACCTTTTTTTTTAAATCTTCCTTTTATGTAGTTTCCAATACAAATCCCACAAAAACATGTTTATTTTAGTTCAAAATTCAATATCATCTTTCTTTAGTAAATTTTTTTTTTTAAATTTAATAATTTTTTTAATTTCTTGTTTTAATTCAACTTATTTTAAGACTTATTTTTATCTGTTGCTTTTTGCACAGCAACTGTAATTAATTAATTGCTGTTCATTTTTCTCTAATTACAGAAAAATATTAGAATGTTTTTAAAAAATTTTTTATTTACTAACATTTACACAATTTACTTAAAATTAATTTATGCTGTATTTTATTAAAATGACTTTGTCTTTTATCATTTAAAAATCTTCCATTTATTAATTACATTTTTGTATTGATTATTGTTAAATACTTTTTAAAATGTCATAAGATTTGTTTTTATAAATTGACTTCAGTTATATGTGATGAAAGTGTTACATAATAGTCGATTTAAAGCACATGCTTATTATAAATCTACCATGTTTATTTTAACTTTGTATTCATACACCCTTAAAATGTTAATTTGCCTTCTTTTTTTTTGATACTTTTATAAATAAATTGTTATATACAGTTATAAATATCTTACATTACGAATCTATTACCCCTTTCTATTCTTTACCTTAGCAAGTTTAAAATATTCTCATTAAATACGGACCAGCTATTGAAACATTACAATATATGTTCTTATTAAGTTTTATATTTATTATCCTTTAATTATTTTTTCTCTTTATATTAGTATGTTGAAATGTTTACAATATATCTATCATGTTTATTTTCTTTTATTCTAAGATTGTATTTTATAATAGCTTCATTTTATTAGACCTAATATTCAATACTTGAACTTATCTCTTTATGATAGTTTTAACGATTTGATTTCTTATAACTATATATATTGTGCCATTACAATTTAGTCATTAGCTAAATTTATAGTAATGTGCATGTAAAAAAATGTAAAACCAAAAATCATCATCACATTTTTATATATAAAAAGGAAGCTGTAGGGCATCCAAGTTTAAACCCTACCAGATCCAGTTCTAAAAGCTTTAGATAGAAAGAGAGTGGGTCAACAATTATATTCTTTATTTGTTTGTGTGTTGATAGAAAGGTAATACAAACATTTAAACTATTCAATTTTAATTTTTCTTTAAAAAGCAAAGTTATAATGCATACGTATAGGCAGTGTATGTGTAAGCTATTGAATTGTTTTATATTTCAGATATTTAACTTTCTTTAAAACTAACCTATGCTTGATCAATTCTAATGACCTATTCTATATTTCTATTTTGCTTTTCTATAATTGTAATTGGGATTTAAAAGCTAAGGATTTAATTTTAAATATTAGGGTTATAATTACTAAGCTAGCAATTATATTATTTAATGTCAGTTTATGAATGATTTGAAATGATAAAGTATGTGTGTACATTACATACAGAAATTTACATTTATTAAATATTGAAAAAAAAAAGAAGGGTTAAATCTGTCAAATTATTTTTTTTCACAATTTTGTGTTAAGGGAAAATCTGTTGAATCAGATATCTATTTTTGTAGCAATTTTGTTTTTATAAATTATTGTTTGTCACTTTGGGAGCTTAAGCTTGGTGGGAACTTTAATTTTGAAATTGTCTCATCTTAAGATTAAAGGAAAGAAACTCCAATTTTAGATATTACAGATATACGTGAAAAAGGAAAAAGGATTAAGTCTATTTTTTTTTTAAGACAAAAGTGTCTGAAAACCAGGTGTGTGATTTTTTGGTTGGTCAAAAATAGCAATTCACACTATCACTCTAATTGGGTGAGTTGACTCAAAAATCGGATATAAAAGCAGTCTGGAAAATCAGTTGAGCTATTAGACTATTATTATATTATTATTGGGAGAGAGAGACTTTAAAAATTATTGAAACTAAAGCAGACAAACATTTTTAGTTCTGCTAGATAGTTTTTTTTTAAATCATTTTTTTTGGAAGTTTTGAATGTTGAAAATATAAGAAATGATGGGGTAGAAAAATTATATATGTGTCCCATCAAGACCTGATCATCGTGGAGCTGCAGATCATATAGGAAAGAAAAGATGTCTTGTCTGAAAAATAATGTTTTACACCTTTCAACTGACTAAAGAAATAAGATGTTTTTAAATAGAAAGAAGAAAACATTCACCTGCATTCGAAGGAGATCAGAAAGATGAATTAATCTACTGATAAATATTAATCATCAAGTCCAATTAATTGTTCCAGCAACTGAGTTTAAAACCCAGGAAATTTATAAACGTGAAAACAACTGCTATATTTCATCAACTAAAAAAATCATGCTTGACAGGAAGAGAAGAAAAATTAATATAAAGATTTCCAAATTGTCTACTAAAGCAAATAACCTCAATAGGATCATCATCATCAAATAATTATACACTTTAAGAAAGAGATTGTTCCAAAGAAACACGGAAATTGTTACTGCCAAAGATAGACATTAAACAAGAGAAATTTGACTCATTAGAAGTCACTACAAAGGACTGGTAGTATAAAAAATTTTTAGATAGATTTTCTTTATGATAGCAGAGTCTTAATAAAATTTTAGCAATAAAGTGGTATATTTTATTTAAAGAACTTTTAAAGACTATTCAGATCGATTAAAACCAAGAATGTCTTACTAATAATAACTTTGAGCTTCATAAATGATCTTGAATGCATCAAAATTATTTGTTTATTAATTTACAGTTATGAAATATTAATGTGTAAGATAATTTTTTGTATTATTATTTTGGTTTTAAATAATATCTTGTTATTATGGGATAAAACACACACCTACATAATAATATTTTTACATGTGTATAATTGTGTGCGAATGTGAAGTAATAAGCAGTATTAAAATATTAAATTATTTTGTTTTAAGAAAGTATAGGTTTCAGCTTAGAAGAGAGGGGGAGAAAATAATTTAAAACTTGTTCCGGTAAAACTTGCTCTTTCAATTCTACTAACATTTTTTTTTAACATTCTGCTTACATGTTAGATTATAAGGTATGTGTGCCAATGAGTGAATATTTTTTTTTTTATATGAAATAGTTTTCTTGTGGATGGAACATTTTAACAAATCGGTTACCCAATTTAATACAATATACATTTGAAATACATTTATGGGAAAGGGGGAAGAATTTAAAATTTAATGTTATGATTTTAAAACAATCGATTATGATTATTGTTGTTATTGTTAATATAAATTTTAATGTAAATATAGAAATTTTTATGTATATGTTAGAAATGCAGTAATAAATTTTAGTTTATGTTATTAAATGAGGCGTATATATTTCATTAAGAGTAGTCTTTATCAAGTGTGATCATTCATCATCAATGGTTGAATATTAGTTGTTTAAGATATGATTAAATATGCTAAGATTAACAATAATTATGAATTTCTTTATAAAAATTAGGTTTTATGTTTAGGCTTAGTCCTAAAACTGTGGTTGAAACCATTGTCATTATCGTTATCATTATCGTCATCATCATCATCAACAACATTTTAATTAATGAGCTGTTTAAATGTTTAAAGGCCATAAATAAATATTGATTTCATAGTATTTAGTGATTTCTTAGTATTATTATAACCACCATCCCATCATCTATTTCATGCAAGGATGAGTGAATTGCCATCCTAAATTAATAGTAATCTGAGCTAGTAAAACTTATAAAAAAATATTGAAACACATTCGTTATGCTAAGATCTGAGAAATGATTTGTGTCTAATGAATTCCACTTCAGTTTAAAGATGTTTTATGTTACCTAGGTGTTTATTTAAATATTAGTGCATACAGTGTTATGGGTCTAAAATCAAAATCATACATTTTGTAAGAAATAAAGTACCAAAAGGGATTCAAACCCAGTACATGTGAAAGGTTATTAGATATAACTGTGTCTAGATTCAAATAATCTAGTGGTGCCCTGATAGACCCTATTCACTTGTTGTTCACTTAGACATGCACTTAACATCAAACCAAGAAATGAAAGTGAGTAAAATCTACAGTTGGATATACCTGGGAAGATATTTTAGTGAGTTACTAGTGTACTCACTTACTTGATTTCCATATACCTGAGTTATAGTAGTCGTTCTTAATAATTTGTTTATAATTATTGATATTGTGATATCTTGAGATTTCTAATTATAGAAATAGGTTTCATTTAATCCAATGATCCTTAATATGATTGATAACTCAGTCGGATCTCTTTGTTTAATAGCCACTACTCAGGTTAAATAATTCGTTTCTCTTTAAATTTAGTTACAAATAAAATTTAAGCTCTTTATCATTGAACTCCTTTAATAATGTAGCCACTACTCGGGTATTCTTCTCATAATTTAATTTAAGCTACAATGCTTTTCGTTTATTAATTACAAGATTTATATTTGAATCTTTTCTTAATTATTTAATACATTTGGATCGTTTGATCATCTTTATTAAGTTACAATGAATATTAGAATATTTGAGACTTTAATAATATTTGGATTTTTGACAAATCCAATGATATTTTAATATACAATTGAATTTCTCTTTAATATGTTACAATGGACCTTTTGAGCTAGTTTATTAAGTTACAATATATATATATATGATTTATTATTCAATGAAATATTATTGCTATATACAATGATAAATGATTAGTTATGGATAAATAAAATTATCAATTAGCATATTGGTACTACATATATAGAAAAATTAATTAAATAATAATTCTTAAGTATAAAAATCAAATTAAAATAAATAATGCATATATTAAAAATAAAAGAATAAATTAGAAAAGATGAATCTCTTTTTAAAGTCTTTGAAAACAGAATTCACTGAAATTAATAATAGAGAATCAACCAATCTATCAATATTTTGTTTTATTTATTAGTGATAAAATATATTGTGTAAACACACGGAGATATGGAAAGATAATATAATTTTGAATGTTTACTGAAAAAGCAAAAACATTCTAAACGTACATATTAACTGAAAGAGACCCTTTGATTCCTCTTGGAGACGTTAAAAGGAACTGAGCAGGGCAAATTCCTAAATGTCCACTCCATATGTTCTTGTCATTGCAGCTCTTATTACTATGTGATTATTCTTATAGTATATGAACATGGATGGGCTACTCACCAACATGCATTAGCCAGAGTGATGAGTTTATTGGCTTTTACCTTTGAGTTTAAGATCAAGAAACACAATGGTCTTTCTTTTCAGTTGCCTGATAAGGCAGAATGGATAAATGATAAATATTTTTCCAATAGATATATACAATTATGATAAACAAAAATAAATCATGGCCCTTATTCCCAGGAAGCTGTAAAATCACTAACCAAGGTAGTGGTTGGTCGCCGAAGGTGGATGATGCTAAGAATCCCCTGATTGTGGACCCAGACTGCCATTTGATGATGACTTTTTATTTAGATATTTACACCTGCAGATCACTTTCAAGTGAAGGAAGATTGCAAGAATTAGAAGAAGAACTGTCTTATATTAAATGGGACATTACTGGACTTTGTGAAGTTAGAAGAAAAGGTGAAGAGACAATTGATTTAAAAAATGGACATGTACTCTATTATAAAGGCACAAATATTGGAAATACAAATGGAATAGGATTCATTATAAACAAATAGTGGAAGAACAACATTGTGGAGATTGGATTGTGTATTGGACAGAGTGACAAGATTAATTATACAACTTAATAGCAGATACCAAATGCAGATAATTCAGGTTTATGCCCCAACAAGTTCTCATAGTGATGAAGTGGTAGAAGATGTTTATATGGATGTACAAAAAACTTTTGATTAGAGCAAACAACATTTTAAAATTGTTATGGGAGACTTTAATGTTAGAATTGGTAAACAAATGAAAGATGAAAATGCTGTAGGAAATTTTAGTTATGGTAATAGAAATGAGAGAGGACATAGCCTTGTAGAGTTTGCAAAAAAAAGAAAAACTTTATGTTATAATTTTTTTTTTAGAAAAAATGTTAAAAGGAAATGGACATGGAAGCATCTAAATGAATACAGCAAAATTGGATTATATTTTGACTAACAGAAAATACATATTTCAAGATTGTAATGTTCTTAATAAATTTATCATAGGAAGTGATCATCAATTAGTAAGATGTAAGATACGTGTTAATGCAAAACTAGAGAGACAAAAATTATTAAGAAAAACAATATTTACAGTTAATATTCCTAATCTTCAGAAATATTCTAATGAATTTAAATTAGAACTTACAAATCGGTTTCAAGGATTAGTAGATTTTGAACATGATTCAGATTTGAATGAAATTAATATGAAAATAACTGATACAATTTTATATACAAAATTAACAAAGTGTATGCCACACTTGAATGAGAAGCTATAAAGATACACAGAAATTATTACACGCTAAGCGCTTTCGAGGTCTTTTGCCTCATATTCATAGCGGTACTGTGAGCTGCAGAATGAAAAAATAGGGCAAGGGAAACAAAAAAGTATGCAAAGCATATGCAAATGAACTAGATAGTCCAACGTTTGGAGATGTCAAAGCAGGTATCTCGTCTATTGATGGAGTTATTATTGCCATTAATAAAATATGCTTCTCTAAAAACTGCAACAAAGATAGCTGAAAGGAAAAAGCAGCAATTGACCAATAAAATTTCTACTGAGACTAGAGAATTTATAAAGAAAATAAGGAATATGAAGTTATACAAAAATAATGTGTTAAAAAGAATTGAATATCTCGAATTTTATAAAATGGTGTGGAAAAGAGTTGAAAATGATATTAAAAAGTATAACTGTGAAGTAGCAAGGAAAGCTGTAGAAGAAAATAAAAGTCTCAAGAGTGTAAAACAACATTTTGGTATTGTAAGGGATTTATATCTGCCATAAGAAAAAAAAGATGGAATTATTATTAAAAAGAGAGATGACATCATGAAATGGGTAGAAGACTTTTATCAAGAATTATATAGTAATAAAGAAGAAATACCGCCTATATCTATTTACATCTTCCGAATTGCCCAGAATTTTAAATGAAGAAGTGAGACATGCAATTTAATATATGAAGAAAGAAAAGGCTACAGGTAATGATGGAATTATAATTGATATATTAAAAGAAGCAGTTGAAGAAATAGAAATTTTTTTAGCAAAGTTATATATCAAATGTCTAAATGATAAAGATGCACCAGATAATTGGAAGAATTCAGTATTAATATTAATATTTAAAAAGATGAAAAAAAGATATTAGAAATTACAGACCTATAAGTCTTTTATCAGTTTTATACAATATTTTTACCAAGATAATTACAATTCGTCTACAGAGAACATTGGATTTCCACCAACCAAGAGAACAAGCTGGATTTAAAAGTGGTTTTAGTACAGTAGATCATATCCAGGTATTGAGAGAAGTTATAGAAAGGACAAATGAATATGAATTACCATTATGTTTTGGATTTGTAGATTATGAAAAGGCATTTGATTCTATAAACATTTCTTCAGTGATTAAAGTATTGGATCATCAAGGTATAGATCCAGGATATTGTCATATTTTGAAGAATATTTATAAAAATGCAACAGCAACCATTAGATTATATAAGGATACTGGGAAAGTCAAAGAAGGGTGTAAGAGAGGGTGATTCCATGCTGCAAGAAGTATTTTGTGGATTAAAATGGGAAGCTAAAGGAGTGAAAATAAATGGAGATTATTTAAGTCATTTAGATTTTGCAGATGATGATGTTGTTTTTGCAAATAATGCTTTAGAGCTGCAGGAAATGTTGCAGGAGTTACCAGATGTAAGTAGAAAAATAGGACTAAAGATAAATGTTAAAAAGACTAAAATAATGTTTAATGGATTTTTTTAAAATATGAAAATAAAGATTGATTATGATGAGTTAGAAGAAGTTAACAGTTACAAATATCTTCATCAGATTATTAATCAGATGGAAAAATAATGGATGAAATTAATCATAGAATTAAACTTGGTTGGAGAGCTTTTGGTGAAATAACTTGATACTAAAATGAAATATGCCTATGTGTTTAAAAAGGAAGGTTTTTAATAAATGTATTTTACCAGTTCTTGCTTATGGATCTGAGACTTGAACACTTAATAGAAGAGCAATACAGAGACTTCAGACCATTCAAAAAAGTATGGAAAGATGCGTGTTGGGAGTAACAAGAAGAGATTGATAACACAATATATGGGTAAGAGAACAAACAGGTGTTACTGACCGCATTGAAAGAATTAAAAGACTGAAGTGAAGTTGGGCTGGACATATTGCTAGAAGAGATCATAATAGATGGACAATTGAAAGACATCACATGTGCAGTGGATTGATAATAGTTGATGATGATGATAAATATATAATAATTTTGCATATTTAGGTTAGTATGCATGATGAAGTGAGTTATTCTTCTTTCATCCAGTATTTGTTTGACTAAGTTTATCTTTAGTGCTGAGCACTATAATCATAGCTATTTTATTTCATTGTATTGTAGCTTTTATGGTATTTCTTTATTATTCTAATTATATAAATTGCCTCATTTACATATTCTATCTGTGTGATAGTTGGATGCTTTTCTCTTTTTTGTTTATAAAATTCTTTTGATTAGCCATGAAACATGCCTCTTTTATTTCCCTTTTTCTTACACCATGTTTTTTTTTCATAATTTAATAATGCAGACATGTATTCAGAGTTTTCTTTAGCTCATTTAAATAAATACTTATGGTGCATTATTTTGGTAGTCATGTTAGTCTGAGATTTATCATAATATATTGCTCTGCATCTTAGGTTGTTGTGCTGAACTTCATAGACTGTATATCAAAACTGGTTAATAAAATAAAAAAATTTGCAAACAAAAATATATTGTGGACCCAAGATGTACAGCGGTATATTATGGTGAATCTTGGATCAATATCATCACTAAAATAACATAGCATAAGTATGTATATAAATACACTAAAGAAATCCCTAAAAGTATATCTATGTTTTTAGATCACACAAAAATCACAGAAACAATTTTGATCCACAAAATGTCAATCTAGTGTGCTTAGAACATAATAAGAAAAATAATAAATAAATGTTATAAACAAAAGAAGGAATAGCATCTGACTATCACCCATATGTAATATGTAAAAGAGCCCATTTATATAATTATAATAATAAAAAAAATATTATAAAAGCAACAATGCAATGAAGTAAAATAGCTTTGATTATGGTGTTCAGCACTTAAATGTGTACTTAGCCAAACAAATATTGGGTGAAAAAAGAACCCCCACTTTATCAGGCATATTAACATATGTATGCAAAATTTATCATAAAGCTATGATTTAGAGTTATGAAACAATAAAAGAAAAAGGATTCATAGTAAAATGACAGTGCATTACTTGTTATATCCATAATCTAGAATTTGTGTCCTTGTCAGTGAATTATGTTTTTTTTTTTTTGATAACAAATGGGCTGGAGATTTTTAAATAGTTACCCCTTAGTTAAATATTTGACAGTGAATGTGTATGTAGTTATTATTAGTTAGATGATAAAGACTTCAGGTTAATCAGGATTAGTCAAATTAATGCAAATGCAACTTTCTTCAAAAAATAAAAAAACATGACTATAATAATATAGCATAGCTTTGGTCACTAGTTGGATGTATTATATTCCTACTGGGGTGAATTTGTAATTACTCGTAAGCAATGTTAACAGAGTTTAATAGCAAAAAGTTATGAAAAGTTTATTAACTGCTTATATAAAAGGTGAAATGTCTTGAAAATGTATATAAACTAGGGATCTATATACAATTTATTTATTGTTGCAACATTACAAATAGCTAATTTTCTTTATTCAGCTTAAATTTATAAAACATTGCTCATGATTGTTGTTATTCAAAGAAATCTGATTTATTCTTTAAAGAAAATAAATAAATAAAATGTTAACTGTTTATATACTACTATTTAACAGGGCTCTGCCTTATATATCTGTAGATTACATATGTAATATATTTAAAAGTTTATATATATCCTTTTGTACAAATAATAACTTCTGATGATGATTATAAATCACTTTGAAGTTTACTAAACTTTATAGGTAAATGATGTATATACTTCTTTTAAATAATAAAACAAAAAAATGTTGAAAATTTTACTATTTTAAAATTTTTGTGATCAAATCACTCATGTTAAGGGGAACTCCATTTACAAACAAAATAATTATTTTTATGGAGATCTGTTTTAATTAATAGAAATACTAATGTGTTTTTTTTTTTGCTATTGTTTATCGATTTAGAGTACACTAAATATATAAATTTTAAAAAAATTTTGTTTATCCTCTTTCTATATTTTGTTTATATTCAAGAGAAAAAATAAATGAAATGTTTTTCTTTTTATCTCCTTCTAAATTGCACTGTTTATATATATATATCTTTAATAATTCTATACATAGTATTTTTACATATCATATTCTGTTAATTTTTCTTATTTTATTCATAATGTTGTATCTATATTAAGCAAAATAACTTCATGTATATTATATTGCATATGAGTATGTCATATATAGCTATATATACTATTGATAAATCAAGGAATTTATAATCATGTTTGGTATTTGTTAAGTATTCCCATTTTTTTATTAATTAAATAAAGTTTTGAATTAACACATGATACATAAATGTTTTTCAACTTCAGTATTTTAAAGTTTACAAATAGCAATTTTTTTACTCAGTTTTTAAAAAAATATTTATTTAATACTTGTAAATAGAAAGAATGTTTCAAATTCAACTCAAAATTATAGAAAGTTAACAATATGAAATTGGATAAAAAAGTATATTCTTGTCTCTTTAAGTTCCTCTGCACAGTATTTTGTTTTGTTATACGTTTACAAAAAGTAAATTTATTTTACCCAGCATTAGAAAAATTAATATTTAATTTAAAATCATAACAACTCAGATCATCTATATAAAAGCATTTTCACAAAGTTAAATTCAATATTTATCTGCAGTAAATAAAACTTATCAGTTTTTATTCCTTTTTTTTATTATTTTAATAAAAAGTTTTGAATTAATACGTAATAGAATTCACTTTAAATATTCTTCATATAATTTATTTTGCACAATCCCCTTCTATATCTTTCAAATTAAAAAGAGGTAACAATTCATAAAAATTTAAAACATGTCACTTTTTGAATATTTTTATTTTATTTTAAACATCTTCATATTTATTTAAGAGTGCATCTCTAAAAATTGATGTGATGGAACATTATGAGAAATATAAATTGTCCATGAAATACAGATGCTTATAGATCTTAAGAATATTCTACATTAAAATTTTAATTACATTTGTGAGAGCTTCAGCAAGCTAATTTTTTTAATAAGATGATTGTCATAAAGATTCTGTAGCAATAATAAAAATAGAAGTATGGATCTACAGAATTATATTAGCCATTGCCCAATATTCAGGTGCAGGGGATCTGACTTTGAATCTAAGTCAAGTAAACTTCAGCATTTTTTCAATAGAGTTCTTTCTGCTATTGAATTCATAGCCAATTTAGCTAGCTACCCAATATTGATCACTAAATGAATATAGGATGTTTTTATAGCTAGAGAGTACTCTCACTAGCTGATAATTGGCAAGTTTGATGAATATTCTCCTTCAATGCTCTTCTGCGAGAGTATATTGAAAAGGTATTTCTCTGCAGTGGTTTATTTAGATACTTTTATTTAGCCTTTTACATATTTTCTTATATATTTAATGTTACATACTTGTTATACAAAATTTTTAAGTAACAAAACAGTCTGTTTTAATTGTGGACATATTGAATGAAACAATAAGCTAAAACAGAAGTTCTCTTTTTAACTTAATTATATTCATGAAAAATGAGCAATTACTTCATCATGAGAGATGTACAAGCAATAGTTTGCCATAAGTGAAAATTTTATTTTTTACAAATAAATTTTAATGGAATCTAATAATTTTTTTACTTTTAGTTGTGAACTCATCCTAACTCAACAGAAGCTTACCTTAAGTAATGGACTTACCTTTATTACAATATTACTAAGACTGGATTCAAATTACAATAAACTGACCAATGAAATAATTAAAAGAAGTAAACAGCCATATCCTAAACAAGCTAATTGAAAACCTAAGTCAGTGAATTCAATTGTTGCCAGTAAGAATAAAAATCTTTCCATATACTGAGGTGCATTTGAGAGAGAAATTAAAGAATGTGAGATAACTTTCAGATGTTCAGACATTTCAACATTGAAATTGTTCGCAATATTGTAGAAAACATACTCAAGCCTGGAAAATGAAACTTCTAGCTACAATCATTACAATACCTGAACTCAAAGCAAATCACTAATAGGTTGGAAGTGTCAGGTTTCAAAAGAGAAGTAATAGAATTCCTACCCAAATATTAGCTAACTAGATTTACATCATTTACCAACTATAATGGAGGCAAAACATTGTATCTAAACAGTTATGTGTTATTCTTAGTTGACCAAGAATATTACTTTCAACCATACTACAATACAGATGTAAAGAATTGGCACAGGATTTACTCATGAGTTAAATCTTTGTTATTTGTTTAAACAAAAATTGACAGCTAACATTACTGCATCAAAAAAAAAAGGAAGAACCAATCACTAATGGTTATATACTTCTGTAAAGAAAAGTTGAAGAAAATAATTTTCCCCAAATATAGTTGAAAAATAAAAAAATAAAAATGGCAAAAATTAATTTCCTATAAAAATTTGATCCTGACAATCCAGAAAATTAGTCAATGTATATGCATCAAATTTACTTCTTTCTTATGGCAAAACAAAAATTCAAAACTAAAATTAGCAACTTTTATACATATTTATGGTTCTTTAACATATGACAAAACAAAAATTCAAAACTAAAATTAGCAACTTTTATACATATTTATGGTTCTTTAACATATGAATACTTATGTTCTCAGTCCCTATGCCTATTCATTTTTCTGAGTTAAATTTTGATGCAGTAATATCTCTCCTGACAGCTTATTTCTATCCAAAACCCCTAACTATATTACAGCAGTACAATCAATCTCTATATTCAAGAAAAGTGGGGGGGACCTAAGATTTTACCATAGGAGTCAGAAAGATAGAGTTGAACTTTCAAGGATTTCTTAAATGAAGCACTCAAGAGGCAATTTCATTTGCATACTGAAAAATCACAGCTGGGTGAAGTTATTAATGAAACCAAATATTAATTTTGATTTAGCTACCTTCCATGTGACTTTGGCTGAATCTACTGTAAGTCAAATGACTCTGTTAAAAAAAACTGACCCCAGTATTAAGTCATTAATCAAAAATTGTGTCAAATGAATATTCAGTTGATCAAAAAAAAAATAGGAGATCTTCAGCTAGAAGTAATAAAAACCCTTTTAAGCAAAGTTTCATTGCTTAGTATCATACATATCAATATTTAAATTAATTACAATGAACTTATCAATAACCAGTATATTCCATCAAAACCTGATATTGATTACCAAGCTTAAAGGAATTATTTTAAGTTGATAAGACCTGTCAAATACACTGCTTTCTTTTCATTCTGAATATTCACATTAGTCAAGCCTTATTAATATTCTTCCAATTTTTATTCAAGAAATATTTCTATTAACAGATTATGATTTTTGCTGAGATTATATAGAAAATCAGAGAATTTCTATTTACTTAATTGTATTTAACTGAAAGTAAAATATCAATAATGATTATTCACAATAGTAATGCTTATTCACTTCAATTGCAATAGAAATTTCAAAAAGAATTTGAAATTATATTGCAATGAAGATCAGAGCTATTTGAGCTGTTAGACAAACCTATATTTGTAACTAATAGCAAAGAAATGATCATGCCATATGATTTTTCAAAAAAAAAAAAACAGCAACATAAGAAGCCTCTATTAATTGTATATTTTAGATTACTTACATAATGAATGCAAACTTTTAAGCCATAAAGCAAGTAGTTATGATTTAAGGGAAAATGTTAAGTGCTAATGACTCAATAATAGTCTAGTTTCATCTTTATCAAAACATAGTTATATATTGAACAATGATCTAAAGCTTATAAGTAACTAATTATTAAATAATTTATGAATTCATATAATGAACATTTGCTTATTTTCCGCAATCTCTTGAAATGTTAAAATTTTTCATAATTTTTATATAATGCAGCAGTTTAAATATCAGGAAAATTAAGGCAAGTTTGAAACTTATTATTTTGACAACCATTACAACAATATATATGCTGATGCCAAAATATAATAAAATCAAAGCACATCATCAATAAAAATTAATATATTCCCCAAAATATACAAACTCATAATGTTTTTAATTTTTTCAGTTCAATTGCATATTTTGTCAATTTGAATGCAAGTTTATAACATAAATATAAATTACATCATTACAACCTCATGCTTAAACCAATAGAATAGAATCTGCTGTCAAGGCAACATTATAATTAGATAATAAAAAGAATACATTTACTACCCTGATCTAACATATTTAAATTGATTGTAAAAGAAAGCTGTGATTGAAATAAATAGAAATTAAATCTGCCTAAAGGTTTAAAGATAGATTAATAAACAATCATTTTTACAATCTTTTAAACAAATTAATATACAATACTTTAAATGTAATAAATCATAAATGCCAACATTGGTTATTATATGTAAGTTACATCATCAATAATTCTCATGCTTAAATAAACGAATAGAATATCAACAGTCTGTTATCATCAAAGTAATACTACAATTAGGTAGTGAAAGAATTTTATTTACTACCCAGGTCTATTTAAAATTTTTAGATCTGGTTAAGAAATGGGATTCCATTTGCTATCTAATTGCAATTTTCCTTGAGAAAGATTGCTAATATTTTATTAGGTTGTTAAAAGATGAGAATTGTGGTGATGTAATTTATATAAAATAAACAAATGGCTGTTGCCTCACCAAATACATCCATTCAAAATTAAATTACTAGCCAACAGCAAATTAAAATTTACTATCAATTTTTTTTCCTGTCAAGGCAAATTTTTCAAAAAAATAACACAAAACAGCACATACACATAATACTAACTTTTTAAATTATGGGAAAATTAGGATAGTACATGTGTGTGTATTGGTTTATATTAATTTTTGCACTTAAGAAATCTGCAGAGAAACTATTAGTAGTGAATTTAAATTAAATGTTGGCTCATAATTTTTAAATAATGTATTTGGTTTATTATACTGAATAATTTAGTGCTCAGAATTTGATATATTATATACATAGACCCATATGCCAACGTTCATTTTTGTTTCAAGTTTATGATTTAGCTAAAATTTGAAATGCTAAATTAAAAAAATGTAAGAGAATGGTATGAAACGGCAAATTACCATCAGAGATAATCAAGTGCTTCATTTTGTTAAAATAAAATACTTATTTTTTAAACTTCCCACAAGACAGAAATTTAACTTTTGTGTTTACATACATATATATTATTTCTTTATGTCCCATCATGTTCTCAGCAGCTTTAGTCACTATATGTGCAGAGTCTCATATTTTTTTAATCTTTTTTTCAAAAAATTGTTTTTAGTATAAATAAAAAAAATATTCTGTCAATCCTATATTGTGGCCATAAAAGATATTTTATCGGTGTCCATGATTATCTATTTCCAGTGTCAAAAGCATTTATCTTCTGTCTGGACCAAGTAGTGATAGGGCATCTGATCATTACCATATTTTTCTTAGAATGGTTTTTACTTTAAAAATCAGATTGGCTTGGGATATTCTGTCAGTAATTATATTATTTCTAGTATAGCTCTAAGAGTTGTCAAAACATGAAAAGCCCTTTCAGCTAGTTTGTGAAAGCCAATGTGTAATTGTGATGATATTGTTGATAGGAACATAAACAGTTTATTGCAGGTGAAAAGTCTTTGTAGTCTTCCCTTACAAAAAAAAAAAAGCAACATAAAAAATAATCAATTCAAAACAGCACTTGGTAATAAGAATTTATGGTTTTTCTTTTTTTTTTTTCTATTTAGTTCAAAATGGCTATATATTCTAACCAGTAATTGGAATGGGCATCTGGATTGGTTTCTATAAGAAAAATTATATGCTTGCTTAAAACCTATGAAAACATTAGTATTTGATCTGGATTAGAATCTTAAATCATAGAATACTATATGGATGGACTAATTACTAGGTCATGACAATCCATATATATATATTGTGCCCTTGTCTGTAGGTCATAGGTAGGGTAGAAAGGTCAATTATTAAAAAATTTTAAATTTTAAGTTATATTTGTAAGATATATAAATAATAATAAGAGAATGAGATTTTATAGTACAATTTAAAGCTAAAAATACCTGGTAGGTAACAGTGTAATATATTATTTTAAAAGAAAACAGTAAATAAAGCTTAATCATATTATTGCTTATGGTTGTGAAAGCTGGCCATATAAAATAATACAGCTATAGATAGTTAAAAGTAGATTAATAATTTGAATATAATATTTTAAAGCTAATAAATTAAATAAATAAAATGTAGTGTATAATTATATTTAATAATCAATTTAATAGAGTATAATTTATTAATAAACTTTGGGATGGTGAGAGTTATATTTAGTTTAACATTTTAAAATTATTTTCTAAATTTTTTATAAAATATATCAGTTTTGGTAATTTAAACCAAGACGTAAATAAAAAATCATTTTGATAAAAGTTAGTAAACACGTGACCGTATATTAAATACCTTCACGCACACTCTTGGTAAAATAATAATAAAATTGTGTGAATTTAAAACTAGATATAATTGCCATCGATCATTAAAATGAAAGTTATAAATATTAAATATTGTTTTAATAATTATTTTAAAACTTAGATGATTTTTTTTATATAAAACTATAATTGAATTTAAAAATATTGGTATAAATAATTCCAGACATTACGTCATCAATTCTTAATTTTGAAACATTCATTCTGTTATCAAAATAAAATGAATAAATTGTTCGCGCTAAAATAAATATTAACCAATCAAAGGATGTAAAATTAACAGACAAAAATCTAAGAATTATACAGAGCGGGAGAAGTAATGTGTAAGTAAAAGGGAAAGTAACACTTTTGATAGCTGGTAACATCGTAGCTGAAAGTAATATAAATCTATAATTTCGTATTATTCTAAAAGTTATTCGGTAACATATAATATATTTTTGACTGCAAAGACATGAATTTCTAATTTTATAAGTGATCTTGCCAGGAAATTTTATTCAAATTTAACCAGAAAGCCTACAGTAACATGGAAATACAAGAAAAAATATTTAAAGTGATTGCTGATAGAAAAATAATTGGAAATCATCTTAATGCCACTTTATTTGTGCGCAACCGGAAACTTAATCTTATAACTGAAAGGAATACAATTGGGACGATATGTGAAAATATGAAAAAGAAACTGCTGTTCGTCAAGAATAAATTATGACAATGAATTTACAGAGCTATCTTAAAACTAAGTTATACTTCTCTATGAACAAAATGTTAATATGCGTTCTAGTACCAAGAAAAATAATAATGAAGAAAAGTGTTTATTTTAAAAAGAAAACATTATTAAAAGATATAGTTCCAGAATTATGAAATAAAGGAAAGTAAAAGATTAAAGTGCTATAAGTATTTTATGGCAAGGTGCCTAAAACTTTAGCTTATTGGAAAAAATAGTATAACGTATTCAATGAAGAAAAATGTTTGATTTAAAATGTTAAGATTAAATTGATCAACTAAATGAAAAATGGATCCATGGAAACCAAAATTTTATTGAAGATTTGAAAAGTCCGTACAAGATGCATCGGGGGAAAACCAGACGCGCGGGAAAAAGCTAGCAGACTATGTTGGAGATATCAAGAATTAATAAGTGTATAAAATATTGAGAAAACTAAGGATCATCGTCGATGAAGATTATTAAACAGAATTATTTTTTTTATAGAACATTAAGTGACTGAAGAAAAATAAAGTATATATTTTTTTAGCTTTACGATGAACAATTTTCAAGCAAGTTCGACAAAGCAGTATCGTAAATATAATTTAATATTTTTATTTGATTGTATTTAAAATATAAAAATTCTATATTAGCTTAGGGAAACATATAAACATGAATTTAAGAATAATGAGATTTTAAATATAATAGCTTAATAGAATGATAGAAATATTATTATAAAAATAAAATGTATGTATGGAAGTTTTAAATATCTACAAGAAGTAATGAAATGGTGAAGCCTTCAGAATACGATCAAGAAGATAGAGATCGTTTTGGTAATTGTGATATTATTGATAATGCATAATGTATTTTTTTTTTAGGTCATCTATTAATGAAGAATGATGTATGAAAGTTTTTAAATTATAAGTACACATTTTATCCAACATTAAAACATATATTTGAGATAGTAGTAATTTTAAATGTGCATGCAATAAGTTGTTTTAAAAATATAATTAATAATAAGTATCATAATAATTATGTGATTCTTTTGAACATTTATGTTTGCAAAATATTCATGATAATTTTAAAATAGTTGGTATATTATAAATATACGAGATAAGTAGTAAAAGATTTTCTTAAGAATAGCTGTATAGTTTGAACTAAAATGAATTTTATTATTGTTAGAAATGTAGACAGAAATTTGTCGATGTAATGCATAAATAAATCTAGAGAAATAAATCGGATAGTGACTTGGTAGTACTGGTGTAGAGGAAACCAAGATGATGTTTTTTGCCAAGAAAACAAAGAAAATCAAATATTGGGATCATAGTATTTTGTGTGATTTCAGTATAGCTAACTAAGTCCTATCACTGAACACATATATTTTTGGACAGTGTTTTTTTTTACGTATGTTTGAAACTTTTTTGATGTTATATAAAGCTGAAGGAATAGCTTTAGCATCACTCCTATAGTAGAGGTGGATAGACAGATAAAGGTCACTCCTCTATGGTGTTCTTTAAATTCACTGTGCCATCATTGTCAAGTTTTATGACGGATAATATTCTAGTTGTTTTGATCCTACGCATCTATTTTCGCTATCCTTGTTTCATGAATATACATCGTCAGAAAGATATTTTTATAGTAATGATACATAAAATAGAAATGAGGCTAGGTTGTCGTTATGTAAGAATAGTTTATTTAATAGAATGAGTTAGGATTGTTATTTTAAAAGTAAAAGTATAAATGTCATAAAGAGATAAAGAATCATATGATATAATTTAAAAATAATTCGGAAAAGAATATAAGATTTTTTTTTAAAGGAAAAATCTAAACAAAGTTTTTAAAGTAATAATAAAATTTTAATATTTTATATGATATTTAAAAATAGAGATTGCATGTTGGTTGAAAAATGATTCAATAATGTGTAACTGATATATGTATTTGTGTATAGTATGTTAATGAGTGTAATTACCATACGAAGTAAAGGCTTGGATAAGTATTTGATTAATAATTATTGTATAGTCGATAATAAAACAGAAACATCAAAATGTCAAGAAGGGTTTGAATCTTTAGGATTCCATACGAATAATAATATAAAATAGAATTTTGTGATTATGTATAATTTTACTACGAAGGTAAAATTTTTTGTAAAAATATAATTTTAAAATTAATTTAGATATAAAGTATTAATGATAATTATTGATAGATACATTTTTTGTAACAAGCTAAACTAAAATCAAATATCTAATAATAATAATACTGTATAAGAGTTAAAAATAAAATAAGTAGAAATTTAATGTTAAGAGATAAACTAGTAAAGTAATTTTGTAACAGGAAAGTAGGGATATCCGATGTACATAATGTAAATATTGTTATTTGTAATATTATTAATAAACTATGTTGTAAATTTATTTGTAAACTTCGTGTCCTAGTTAATTATTTCTCCACATGGAATGCATGATATCGCAATACACATTTATAATTGCAACAGACAAATAATTTTGCACAAAGTAGATAAACATAAAAGTGTTATAATAATTTTTGAAAGTTTATTTGTATGATAAAATTAAAGGATTATAATTATATCGTTTATTGGTCATAAGTTGGTTGCCACAATATTAAAATAAATTATATGCTAATCTTACAACACGTATTTTGATTGCCAGATTATTAAATACTACCACGAACGTAATATTTATTTATTTATTTCATTTAAGAAGAAATAGGATTACATTATACTATTATTATCATTATTCTTATTTATTATTGTTAGTTGTTACGTAGTGAATTTATGACATAAAATTCCCTTCTCATAATTTACTACCGTAATTTAAATCAGTTTAAACGCAATTGATGAACCTGAGATTTATTTATTTGATTTGATTTTATTTCATTTATTTACTTAAATTATTAAATTGAGCTAGATTATTATTATTAAGAATAATAAGATATGATTCTTATCTTAATTGTAATAAAAAGAGCTTGGAAAGTCATAAGAATACCATAAGTTGATTATTTAGTATAGTGTTCTTATGCCATTGGGATAGTATCATGTGGATATATCTCAATGTAGTCTGTCTCGCTCCCCGTGTCGTCGCTCCATGTCTCATGAAAATAATAAAATTTTAATAATATAACTGTATTTATATTTTAAAGTTTAGAGCTAGTAGTAATCATTTTTTAATAGAATTAATTTCATTCATTCATTTTGTTAAGACTGAGCTAGAGAGAGAGAGAACCCGGAATATATTATAAACATTGTTATGGATTGTTATGGAGTGTGCGTGTGAGAGACGACGGGGGAGGAGGGTACAATATATATATATATATATATATATATATAATGATTATAACAAACCTGTAGCAAATATGTAACATTTGATAATATAAACCTATCCACAGAACAATCAAGTATGAAAACATTACTACAACAATTTATAAATGAGAATCCAAAGAATTATTAAATGAACTTATAAGAAATATCTTTTTGTTATATTACTGTCAATCTATATGACATATAAAAAATGATCATTTGTGATGGAAAGAAAATGAAATATAAAAACATTTTATAAAGACATTTTTTATCTGACAAATAATATAAAAAAGAGGCATTATTTGCAAGTTCACTTAAATGATTCTTTAGAGTTCTAATTTGTAAATCATAATAATAATTTTCAGACTTGCTTGATTGATGAATAGGTCTAAAGGATCAACAAATATTTTAATGTAGATATTTTACAGACATAAATATATAATTATCAAAAATAATATTGAAGTTTATAATAAATAAAAGTACCTGTTTGAGATGGCCTTTCTGGTTTTTGTCCTGGTACAAATAAACAACATTCTTTAAAGATATCATCACATGGAGAACCTAATTTTTTGACATCACATGACATCCCCATGCCTCCCAATGTGATACCTAGTTTGCAGCAATCACAGCAGTCCTAAACAGAAAAAACTATAAAATGTACAGTACATTTTTTTTAAAGGAAGTATTGAAAAGTATAAAATAAATCTTTAAATTTTTAGAATATAAAAAATATTACAAAATAACTTTAGATCATACACATCAAATAAATTTAATTTTTTTAGATGTGTGTCTATGAAATATATAATTATACAAAATTATTGACAATAATGTCAATGTTCTAAATTTTCTCAATGTCAGGCATTCATACATATTTAGATATAAATTGAAAATTTTTATTCATCTACAAAATCTACACTAACTTTTTCCAAAGTAAAAACACCTTATATTTCTCTTTGTCACTTCTTCAATATTCTTCATTGCAGAGGGTATATTCAACTAAAAATTCTCCTATATTTTTTTCTTCCACATTTCTCTATTCATAACATCTTATTTTTTTCCATCTTGTTCATCAGATTATCTTTCTATAATTTTCTTAGTTTTCCTCCCCTGTAATGTTCTTATTCATTCATAAAATTTGAACAATAATCATCTTAATATTTTTGCTTTTATGATGACTATATTTAGTTTTTTTTTTTTGCTATTTTCTTCAGTTTGGATCTTCTAACTAACCTCCAATGATCTATTTTTGATGTGAACAATTTCTTTTCCAGAAAACTTTTTTTTCCCATATATAAGTTTTTTTATCAATTTATTTTTACTTTTATTACAATTAGAATTCTTTCTTTGCATTATTATTAATAATATAATTATTGTTTCTATTAATTATTTTACAAGATAAATAATTTAAATTAGTTTTTTTATTGTATTTATGTTATATTTTGTTTATATAACACATATTTTTGCTCTTTTAATTCTATTTATTAATATACTGCATTTATATTTTGTTTCTATATTCGAATACCATTTTATAAAGCAACCATTAAGTGTTTTTTTTACTATGGGTAATGCATTTTGTATTTTATTATGTACAAATTTTCTTATTATATTTATATCCTTAAAATGTAAAATATTATTAATATCATCATAGAATGTTTTTATATATTTTTTATTATCAACTATAAAATAATCATCTATATACCTTTTCTTAAAAATAAAAAAACTAGTTTGGATTTAAAATTTTCAAAATAGGTATTCAAATTGTCTTATTATTATTATTATTTTTTCCATATGTCATAGCATCGGCCGGGAGGCGAATCCGCAACAACTGGCTGCAAGCAACTGCTTGCAAGGCAGCTGTGCTGACCTCTTGGCTAACAAATTGGTCAAACAATATTAAGACATTTACCTGCTTTTAATTCATTTTTTGTTTATAAAAAATTATGTTTAAATTATATTAATGTAAAAGAAATGTAATGATTTAGAAAAGCCTTTAATTTCATTTTTTTATTATTTTTGCTCAAAAGATATGTTTCTCTAACAATTTCAATGGCAATCAATGTTAATATATTTATAATAGTGATATTGTCAAGTGCTGTATTCAAGCTACTAATGGGCTCCACATGTGGGGGATAGTAGAATGGCCTTTTGTGACTATCAAATAACCAATGCCAAATCAAGAGCTATTGCTGCCTTGTAAAATAGAATGTTGGTTCATTAAGACCTAAGTACCCTTTTTGTATTTTTTGTCTCTCTCTTTTCAGTCCTTTAAGTGTCACGTTATTGGACATCTGCTTAAAATAATTGTGACAATGGGATTGTGTGTTTGTGGAACATTTTCATCCTTTAACTATCAATACAGCATCTCTGATTCTAATTTTTTTTCTTTTTTAATTGAAACCCTTAAGAATTAAGAAAGCCATATTGGAGACACATTTAGTAGGCTGACAATTCCTAGTTATGACTTTTGCTTAAGGCAGTAAATCACTAATGAGTCAGTTTGGAATTGGATTTAAATAAGATTGGAGTTTCAGCTGGCAAAGTTGTATGTTTTGGAGGGGTCCCCTGCCTACTATGGATGTAGGAGTATTAAGAATAAGTGATCTCATACAATCAGACTAATTTGTTGTGCCTGGTGGATTATTCATTTTGTGATAAATACAATAATAAAAAGTAATTGTGACATCAATAGTAGTAGTGAAGCAAGAAGCAGTGGTAGTATGAAAGGTAAGTATCACAAGTCTATTTTTAAAGAAATATAGATGTATGGAATGTGCAAACTTTACTTGATACAAACTCTTTAAGAGCAGCACTTGTGCCTAAAAAGCTATCAATATTTAAGATTGGTATAACCACTCTTAGAAAAACTCACCTCCCTAAGAAAAAAAGTTTATTAGAGCAAATACAGAACTACAGGTTTTTTTTAGAAGGGTAGGAAAATAATTGAATAAAATAGGATGTTGAATTTAATTAGTATCTTCTATTTTTGAAATTCCTCATTGTATCAAAGATAGGTTAATGATCTTAAAACTTCACTTGCATTGTGATATTAGTGCTCATTTTATTAGTGCCTGTGCTCCAACTTTAGATTCAGAGAAGGAAGGTTTTTATTCCTTATTAGATAGCATTATTACAGCAACACCATTAAAAGATTAAAATTTTCTTCTTGGAGACTTAATATTGGCTAAAAGTTATTTGAAATAATAGTATTGAGACTGCAAATTTAAATGGTTACTTATTATTGAATTTATACACAACACATGGGCTGACTATCACAATAGTTTGTTTAGGCAGAAAAAATGCTACAAAAAACATTGATACATCAATGCTCAAAATAATAACATTGAATAGATTACATTATAGTTAGGAGTCTGAATACAAGAAAAGTTCACATTATTTGAGCACTTATAAGCTTAGATTGTTAGATAAATCATAAATTAGTATACTCCAGGATTAAAATGATAGTCACATTAAGAAATAGATATTATTTCAATCACATTCATAAAAAAATTGATGCTTGTTCTTTAAAAGAATCTACTATACATTACTAAATTTCATCAGACATTAAACATTAAAATTGGTAATATGAATGTTCAAAACTCTCCTATTACTGAGCATGGCATTTTCTTAAGAAGTGTGTTATTGATACAAGTATTTTTGAGCTCATTAAAAAGAAGAATCATGATTGGTTTTCTGATAATGATGTTGTTATTAATGATTTAATTAAAAAGAAATGTGAATTCTCTGCTTGGAAAAATAATAAATTAAATGTGGAACTTTAAAGATCTGAAGGCAAAGTTCCATGATTGACAAGAAAGCTTAAATCTGATTGGGGAATTGAAACTGCAAATAAGATATAGATATTTCTTTATTGTGATCATTCTAGATCTTTTTTTATGCATTCCCAAAGCAACATATTCTCTTATATGATGACAATAATAGTTTGAACAGGTGAAAAGAGTATTTTGACCATCTTTTGAATAATGACACAAGGATTGATATCCATTTTATGTATTCATTTAGATTTGGATAAAAATATTCAGCTTAATGAAGTCAAAATTGTTATTTGTAAAGATAAAAATGAAAAGACTTAAAATCTGATGAAATACTGGAGAAGTTTCAAAATATAATAATAATATATTTTAAAAAGATTGGAACTTTTTTAAGAATATCTGGACCTATGAAGTTATACCATTCAATATTTAGGATACTTTTATTGTTCCAATTTTTAAAAATAAGGAAAATATGATTGTTAATAATTATTCTAGAATATTGTTATTATTCACTGCAGCAAAAGTATTTCCAAATATTTTGTTGAATAGATTGTTTCCAGTTATTACCAGAGACTCAATGAGGTTTTAGACTCAAGAAGCAATATGGATATGTTTTTGTTGCCAGATAAATGCAAGAAAAATGTCAGAAACAAAGGAGGTATTTGTATATTTCTTTTATTGATTTGGTCACAGCATTTGATTCAATTAATAGAATAGGTCTATGGACTTTTTTGAAAGTAATTGTTGTCTATCAAAATTTATTCATCTTATATAGTTTCTGTATTGCTGGAATGAGAAGAATTGTTATAGGTGGAAAATATGGCATTTGAAATTAAAACTGGTGTTAAACAAGGATGTGTACTAACTTCGAAATTGTTTCAATTTAGATGACTGCAGAATTGTTTATAACTAGCTGAATCAGACAGAGATCAAAATATATTACAGGTTTGGTTATGGAATTTTTATTTCATCTTCTTGGATTCTAGATTCACAGTATACTGATGATTGTGGCAATTTGGGCAATTCAAAAGATTATTTACCTCCATATTAACACTCAGATGATCACCCCAATTCAATCACTCTAAGCTACTACAACCCATAATAGTTTATTGCAAACACTGTTGCATTTCCCTCGCTTACGTCCAAGTCTTAAAGGCCCCAATTTGTCAAATACTGCCTTGCTTATTTTTAAAGTCTTAGAGGCAACAATTATATATCAGTAAAACAAAATACTGCCTTGCATCTCTCTGGAGTCTTAGAGGCGAAATATTATGTATCAGAAAAATTATGCCTTGCTCTCTCTGGAGTCTTAGAGGCGAAATCATGGCAGGCCTATTGTTAACTGCTTCATGATAAAACAACTGATATTATAATCTGGGTTGGAGCAGTGAATGAGATAAATCAATCACCAGTGGCATGAATACATCACATTCTCAAGGCAATGACAAAAATTCTCCATCCATCATCACAACCGTAACACAACCAACCAAACTCCAACAATCAAATATCCAATCCAACCTCCAAAAATCATAAATTTTCTATAACACAAACTTTTCAAATATGAACAAAATTATCATTCCACACTTCAAGGCTATTAATATTTCTATGCTTATTTAATTGATAAGCAAAATATATATATAAAAAAAAAAACAGTGTTATTAACTTTAACACATTATAAGTTGTGATATCATTATATTTTAAAAATTGAAACTAAGCTCTATAATGACTGTATTCATTTATCATCATCAAAAATGCAATAACAGTAATCATCATCATCTAAACATCAGGCCAAAATATTTGTATACACTAATAATAATAAAAAATTGCACAGAAAAAAATTTTTTTTTTTTTTTTTTTTTAAACTATACATCTGTCATCACTATATACTACCCATCTCTCATGTATGTGGGGTATTTCAAGCCATTATTTGGCTTATTTCGAGCCCCACGTTGGGCGCCATTTGTACCAATTTAACCAAATCAATTGCCATTTGTAACAATATTTTATCAATTGCCATTTGTAACCATATTTATCAATTAATATAAATATGTATTATTTAGATATTTGAAATTATTAAATTAATATAAAAGATATGTATTTGTAATTATAATTTGTAGCTATTTCAATTCATCATAGCATAGACAAAGAAAATATCAGCATTAAAGATTCTTGGTATTTATTTATATATTGGGGCAGTCATTTAAACAGTAAAACATACTGGACATTGTCATCTAATAAAAATAATATTAAACATAGCAACTGAATAAAAGTACCCACTGTGATATTCATGGAGTGCCTTATGCTTATCTCCAATACTAGGTTCTTCTAACAAAGAATCCTTCCTATCCTTCTTTCCAAATATATAAGACAATTCATGGTCATATGCACACACGGGTGCTATTCATGACAACTTATACAAAAAATATATTTTATAAAACTAGTATTATGAAGTTGGAAAGGGATGATATCACTCTTTATTCAGTTTAGCTAAGTACATGTGTTTTCCCATGAGCGCCACTAGATTGTTTTCAATCTAGATAAGTATCTATTTATAGTGTACTTGAGTTCAAACTCATTCAGTACATAGTTATTACACATGACTTGGATGACTATTGAACAAAATGACATTTTTACATTTTATCTATATTGATAAAATTACACGATCCCAATATTATCAAAGTTTATACCATAGATCAAAGATTCTTATAGACATTGCTAGCTCATTAGCGTATATTGATGAACAGACATGTATAATCCTATTAATGGCTTCCAAACAAGCATGTGAAGACCATTATTGATATTGATGGCCATTATAATCATTATTGTGATATCACTATTATTATCATTATTATGATATTATTATCATCATCATCATTATTACCTTTATTGTGATAAATAATCTAGTTAAATGGCCATCAATATCAATAATGGTCTTCACATGCTTGTTTGGAAGCCATTAATAGGATTATACATGTCTGTTCATCAATATACGCTAATGAGCTAGCAATGTCTATAAGAATCTTTGATCTATAGTATAAACTTTGGTAATATTGGGATCGTGTAATTTTATCAATATAGATAAAATGTAAGAATGTCATTTTTTGTTCAATAGTCATCCAAGTCATGTGTAATAACTATGTACTGAATGAGTTTGAACTCAAGTACACTATAAATAGATACTTATCTAGATTGAAAACAATCTAGTGGCGCTCATGGGAAAACACATGTACTTAGCTAAACTGAATAAAGAGTGATATCATCCCTTTCCAACTTCATAATACTAGTTTTATAAAATATATTTTTTGTATAAGTTGTCATGAATAGCACCCGTGTGTGCATATGACCATGAATTGTCTTATATATTTGGAAAGAAGGATAGGAAGGATTCTTTGTTAGAAGAACCTAGTATTGGAGATAAGCATAAGGCACTCCATGAATATCACAGTGGGTACTTTTATTCAGTTGCTATGTTTAATATTATTTTTATTAGATGACAATGTCCAGTATGTTTTACTGTTTAAATGACTGCCCCAATATATAAATAAATACCAAGAATCTTTAATGCTGATATTTTCTTTGTCTATGCTATGATGAATTGAAATAGCTACAAATTATAATTACAAATACATATCTTTTATATTAATTTAATAATTTCAAATATCTAAATAATACATATTTATATTAATTGATAAATATGGTTACAAATGGCAATTGATAAAATATTGTTACAAATGGCAATTGATTTGGTTAAATTGGTACAATATATATATATATATATATATATATATATATATATATATATATATATATATATATATATATATATATATATATATATATATATATATATATATATATATATATATATATATATATATTGTAACCTTCTGAGTTTGGCACCAGAAATATTAATTATAATTATGTAATACTGTAAAAAAATGAAATAACTTGAAGTTTTAAAAAAAAATTAATTAATGACTTAAAACTATGTGTAAAAGCACTTGTAGATGTAATTTGAAAGTTTTTAGATGTTTAATATCTTAATCTAGTGTATAATTAATAATAGGATAGGGGGTGGCTTGTAATAGAAGTAGTCAGTCTAGTTTGAGTTAATTTTAATTTATTTTATTTGTCTGCAGAACAGTATTGAGATTTGTTTAGATGATTCTCTGGGTTATTTGCCTACAATATTTTAATGTATAGTATAAAGAATGAAATATGTTTAACTCATCATCATTAAAACTTTCATTTTAATCACATCAGTTTATTACCTGTTGTACATTATTTATAAATATTCATGTATGTCTGTGCCATTGCTCTTCTTCATTTTTCATTCATGAACTTATTAAACCATCAAATACTATGTCTCATAGCCAAATATTTAATTTTACAAATAATAGTTTAAAAAACCTGCTTAATTATTTTTAAATGAATTTTTAAATTAGTGGACTGATAAATTATTAAACAACAATTATACTATAAAATATTTTATTTGTTAAAATAATTGTCATTAATTTTATTCTGTTACTTTAAAAATACAAAATATTCTGTTCTTAGTTCTGTTTAATATTTAATATTTTTTTATTTAACAGACAAAATAGTTTTTTTTTTGTTTCCTCTTTCTTTATTTTTCAAGTCAAGAAAGTTTCTTGCATAAAATTCTCCTAATTAAAAATTCTTACTGCAATCGGTGAAGTAAGTTTCTGTCTGGTTACTTTTGAACTTTCAAATGACCTTGGATTATTGGAATAGATGCTTGGGTAATGTTCTGGGATCTATAAAAGAGTTGATTACAATTCCATTTGGGGCCGTTAACTAAATTTTCTACTACTGATTGAACTCCAATTCACATTCTGAACAAAGTTTTAATATTGCATTTTTTTTTTGTTATAAGCTGATTCTTCCAGGAGTCAAGTTGAAAGTGAAAAAGTGTTATTGGTTTTTAAATATGAGAACATAAATTGCTATTGTAACGATACGGAGCAAGCAACTTAACGTAATCTGCACTATGGGGCGCCATCTAGGCATTTGAACCTAGAAAAATTTATAAGGTAGGCAGATACGTAAGTCAAAAAAAAATAAAAAAATTTTTTAAAAATATTTTGGTTCCGGTCGTTAGCCCATGTCACTAGCTCAGTGGAATAGCAGAGATTAATAATATCATATGGTATCTAATTATATTTCAATATTAAAAAAAATAAATAAAATAAGCCACTGCCAGTAATTAACATACAAACATTTATTTATGCACATATATATATAAGATTTAAAATTATTTTAGTATTAGTTTACATTTTAACATTTAACATTATTTTTAACTTTGATTTTTGACTTTAATTTACATTTAATTACTATTATATTCTAATTTTACATTTTAATTAAGTTCGCACAGATGGGATTATAAAAGCTTGTTATAATATGTTGCTATAGATCGGTTACATAGATTTCAACGGTTAAACACATTTCAAAGTAAACATAAACGATCAAAATACAAACTTATTGATTACTGACAATTGCGGAGGGAAATTTATACTGAAACCCAGTATTCCACCATAAGATACTTGCATTGCACAATGACTTAAAAGACATCCGAATAAATACATTTTAGATACTCACTTGTAAGGTATCATTATTTATCGAATGTCTATATATTTCCTGATCAAATATGAAAACTGCAAATATAGTTAACCGATAAACAATCCATGCAAGCGTCTATAAACAACTTAAATTTAATGCATTTTTATTTAGAGTATTTCAAGCATGAATAGACCACATAAATTTGCTTTTGAAAATAAACTTATTCTATCCCTATTTAACCTTAGGGCTAAAATTAAGCAGTCAAACTGGCATCAATTCATCTGATATATCGATGTATTCAATGTAATAAAACAAGGCAGCACAAAAGGTTAAGAGAAGAATGCCTCTTATGAGATAGGAATATTACATCTATCTGCAAAGAAGAGCAATAAAACAAAAAAACTCCATAGAAAGGAACTGCTTGTATCCGACTTATCATTCCTTCCATAGGCAAATGGAAGTATGCGGCGTATGAAGCGATTCTGCCCATAAGCGAATCAATATTACATCTACTAATCACATCAATATATCCAATCCATTGACCCAATTTAACCACAGAAACAAATAACCTAAGATTACCCCTCCCCTAATATAACTTTACAAATCTATACAGCCATTCACGTCCGACTTAAAGTTTAACATTGATATATTTTAATTTATCGGAAAAAACAGAAATCATAATAAAACTTAAAAGAACAAAAACTAAATAAATAAAATGGAAATGATTTTAAATAAATAAGAAAAAAATACATCAAATAACGCTGTTAACCCTTTTCCTCTCGCGGCTTCGCTTGAGACTCCTCATCGACATCTAAAATCACTCTCCTAACTCAGTTCGTTTTCACACGATGAAACTCTATAAATACGTATTGAATTCGTTTTCTTTAAAAGTTCTGTACGATGGTGACATCTTCCGATTTATTTTAGAAGTAAAAAATAAAAAAAACGATTTAAACCTAAACAAAGAAGGAACATTATTTGTGATTGGTTCTTAGCATGCTCTCAGCCGAAAAAGACATTCTGATTGGCTGGAAAGAACAAAGAAACTGCCTGATCAAAGAAAATAGAAGAAAAACGCTGAGATTTTCATGTTATAATACGATTTAAATTATTATTAAATAATATTTAGGGAAATTAAACATAATTTTCAGAGAGAATAATAAAAAAACAAAAATTATTTTTGAAAAATATTGAAGATTTTAGAAGTAAATATATTGAAGATGTAGTAAAAAGAAATATTTACTTATCGATATTTACAATATATATATATATATATTGTAACCTTCTGGTTTGGCACCAGAAATATTAATTATAATTATAATACTGTATCAGTAACATCTGATGTCATCTTATTAAAAAAAAAGAAATAACTTGAACTTTAATTTTTTTTTATTAATGACTTAAAACTATGCTTAAAAGCACTTATAAATGTAATTTGAAAATTATTAGGTGTTTAATATCCTACTTTAGTGTGTAATTAATGATAGGATGGGGGGGAAGTGGCTTGTCACAAAAGTAGTCAGTTTAGTTTGAGTCAATTCTAATTTATTTTATTTGTCTGCAGAACAATATTGAGATTTATTTAGATAATTCTCTAGTTCATTTGCTTATAATATTTTAATTTATAGTGTAAACAGTGAAATATGTTTAAATCATCATCATTAAAACTCATTTTAGTCATATCAGTTTAGTACCTGTAATACATTATTTGTAAATATTCATGTAAGTCTCTGCCATTGTTCATCTTCATTTTTCATTCATGAACTTCATTAAACCATCAAATATCATGTTTCATAACCAGATATCTAATTTTACAACTAATAGTTTTAAAAACCAGCTTAATTATATTTTAAATGAATTTATGGATCACTGGACTGATGAATTATTAAACAACAATTATACTATAAAATATTATATTTGTTAAAATAATTGTCATTAATTTTATTCTATTACTTTAAAAGTACAGAATATTCTATTCTTAGTTCAATTTAATATTTAATATTTTTTTTATTTAACAGACAAAATAGTTTTTTTTGTTTCTTCTTTCTTTCTGTCTTTTTCAAGATAAAGTTTCTTGCATAAAATTATCCTAATTAAAATCTTAGTGCAATGGGTGGAGTAACTCTGTCTAGAGATCTTTAAACTTTCAAATGACCTTGGATTATTGGAAGAATAGATACTTGGGTAATGTTCTGAGATCTATAAAAGGAGTTGATTACAATTCCATGGGGGCTGCTGACTAAATTTTTCTACTACTGATTGATCTCCAATTCACTTTCTGAACGAAGTTTTAATAGTAGAATTTTTTTTGTTATAAGCTGATTCTTCCAAGACCAAGTTTGAAAGTGAAAAGTATTATTGGTTTCTCAATATGAGAACGTAATCGGCCATAGAGGTACATTAATCTTTACTCTTGATTAATTGTTTAGATTCTCAAATCATTATTTAAAATGTGTATGTGTGTCTACCCTATAAATTATTTAAATTTAATTGCTGATATGGAAAAAGGAATGAAAATGCATACTTGTATTTTAAAACTGTTTTATTTAAACCTTAATCATAATTGTAAAAAAAAAGAAGAATGTCTGTTTATGTTTCAAAGTTATTTTTCCTAAAATTTAATTGTAATATTAATGGAGCAGCTGAAATGTATGAATTCTTTTATTATTTTGGAAAATGTGTGAACTTGTTATCAAACATATCAGGAACTCTTAGGTGTATGAATAATTTACTTTTATTATCATTATTGTTGGAACACTTGCCTGACTATTTATATTTGTGCTTATTTGAAAAAGAAGAATAAATGTGTAATTTAATGGACTATTTATTTATTTGTCTCCAAATACTCTGAAAAATGAACTTATAAAAATAGTATAAAACTGAATATGATTTTTTTTTATTAATTGTTCTCCTCATGTGTATTGGGATTTGCTTATCTAAATATTGTTAACAGATTTACAGGAATTGAAGTGAATTTTATAAGTTAGTTAATTATATGCATTTATGAATGGCTCTGAAAATATAAAACATGCTTAAATATATCTCACAATTGAAATAATAAATTATTACTTTACCTATGTCATAATTAAATGTTTATTGCTTAGTAAAGAATTCTCCTATATATAATGTTAACAGCAGTTTCATTAGCTTTGCTAAGAACATTGAATACTGCTATTCTGAATTCAAAATAATATTATTTGTCTTCCTGCAGGAATGTGTTAAGTGTTCGTCAGTATTTATCTTTATACCATTTATTATTGTTATTTAGTACATGACCAAGAGACATCATTTACAAACTGTAAATAAACTTTTGATTTTTCAACCAAGAAGAGGAAAAAAAAAAGAACTTTAGTAATTATTATTATTTATTAGCATTTTAGCAGTTGTTTTATGATTTATAATATTATATTATTAAGGTTTCTCTCCAAGAACGTCTCATTAAAAATATAATATGGAAAATATTATATTAGGTATTTTTTTATGATTATTTGGTATAAGTTTTAGCATGTGTTCATATTATTAATATACGTGCGCATTAGAAATGGAGACATCCATTTAATGTTGAAGGGGTGATCAGCTCTTTTAAAAAGAAACTCATTATATAAATTTTTATAGTATATCTTCACATTTTTCAATAGATTATAAAATAATTATTTTCAATAATTATTTAACCCAGAGTTTAAAGATTTGTCGTTTATCTTAAACCAAACTTTTATTTTATTTTTTGTGCTAATGCAAATGCACTAAAAAGGATTATTTTGTCTTACCTTGCCAATTGAAATTATTTTTGCCTTGCTTTTCAACCGTAATTAGTATATTTCCAAGTTAAAATATTATATTTATCAGATATGAAATATTTATTCATTATTGCTTGTACAGTTATTAATTGGTATTTTTACAGTAGTTCTTTACCTACTGAGATTTGAAAGTTTCTGTGCATTACTATGCTTATATATGCATGTCTATTATTAAATCCAACTATAATAATGTTTGAATTGAAAATAAAAATGATATAATGCCATCGGTTTCGGAGGATGAGAATGTGCCAATTGAAATTGAAAGATTAGAAATTTAGTTAAGTATGAATTTATTGTTCTTTATTATGCTTGGATAGAAAAGTATTTAGTGGCTATGTAGAATGAAGTTAGTTATGTTATATAGTATCTTATGGGATTGAGTAATCTCTCTCCTTTTAGTTATTTGAATATTTGACATGGGTAGATTGCATAGTATATTGTATGGGATAGAGTAAACTCTCCCTTTTGTTTATTGAAGTATTTGTTAGGAGTAGATTGAATTCTCCAGTTCTGATAGTTGTGTTGTATGAATTGGAGTCGAAGAAGTCAAGTATTTTATCTCCCTTATTTTTGGTGATGAGAATTTGTTTCCACCAGTTTATTTTAGTCTTAGAAGTTAGACTTGGGAGTTATTGTATTGTTATTTATATGATGAGAATTGTGAAAGTCTTTTATCCCCATGTGCCTTATGGAATGTTTTCATCTTTTACTCATAGCCAAGTGCCAGATAATTTGTTGATAAAAAAGGAAAATAAAAGCAGAATTGATTTTTTCACAAAACAGCTGTAGTAGAATACGTGTTAAAGCTTGGTTGGCCATTGTCATCATCTGTATTATTATGATTTTATTACAAGTTCATAAGTAAACCGATTGGATTGATTAATGTTAATTATTTTATGACAGACAGCATAATTTTGACACATGCATAAAGTATTAATTTAAAAGATATAGAAAAATCCATCATTAATGCATAACTTTAATTATTATTTCAAATCATTTTATATTTATCATTTAAATTTTATATCATCAATTTTTATAATATTCAATCAACATTTGAGTGGGCAAGCAAAAGAAGACAAAGTATAGTTAATTAATAGAATTATTTATTTCTATTTTGTAAAGACAAAGTATAATTAATTGTTAGAATTATTTATTTCTATTTTGTAAAGACAAAGTATAGTTAATTGATAGAATTATTTATTTATATTTTGTGAAGACAAAGTATAGTTAATTAATAGAATTATTTATGTCTATTTTGTAAAGACAAAGTATAGTTAATTAATAGAATTATGTATTTCAATTTTGCAAAGTATAGTTTGATCTTATTCTTATTTTATCCTTATTCTTGGTTTCAAACCCTTCTAATTTTAGTTAATGTGCATTTGAAGTAAAATGCCATAATTTTTAGTTTTATCCTATAATTTAGTGTAAATATTTAATAGACCTATCAACTTAATTGATAGCTTAAGAGTGCTTAAAACAAGATGCCAAATGAAAAGTAAATTTTGTATTTTATTGTTGAAGTGTAGGATTATATTGTTACAGCACTGTATGTTTATCAGAATTGAATGATAACTTAAATAATTTTGCAAGGAAAATGAAAGAGTCTATTTTGGTGTATTATTTTAGTATTGACAATATAATGTGTTTTCCAGAAATCTATCAAAATGCCTTGATAGCTGGGATGTGTTATAACAGAAGATAGAAAGTTATCTTATGTTATCTGCTCTCATGTAAACTTTTCAACTATGGATGTTAAATACATCTAGATCCTGTACCTGCACAAATTATAAAAAAAACTAAATGTTTGCTTAATTATTTGTAAATAAATGTTTTATTATTCAAAGTTGTGTTCAGAATTCTTCTTTGACATACATTTGTATTTCATATTTCCACACATGTACACACATTTACTTTATCTAATATGATATGATTGCACTTTTATTTAATTTAATGATGAACATATCCAGATATGATGATGTTGATTTCCTTTATCCAAACACTGTATGAGATGTTAATTATTTACTGATTCTCTAAAAGTTTTATCATTCATTTATTGTCTAGATAATGGATTGAAATCAAAATATACCCTATTTTTTTCATTATCTAACTACCATTATTTTGTTAGGATATTGCTTAATTTATATCATTACTTTCATAATAGTAAATAGTAGTTATTGAGAAGTATAGATTTAAAGTTAAGCTATGCAATAAATTAATTTCCTGAGATACTCAATTATTAATTCAGATTAAATATTAAATTCAGTTAACTAGTTTAGATTATTGTATAATTAAAAGGTCAGTAATGTTACATTTATTTTATGTTTAGTTCCAGCTTGCTATACAGTAAAGTTACTAAAGAGTACATTTTATTTATTAATTTAATTTTCTAATATAGTAGAGGTTGTTTAATGCATGTGGATGATGGGAGGAGGAGAAGTATAGACTATAACTTGTTAATTTAGATGGTAGAATTTTACCAATTTAATTCTTAAAGATGGTAGAATTTTACCAATTTAATTCTTATTTATTTTAGAATTTAATAGATGTTTTGTTCCTATTAATTATAATATTTCCTCCCACATCTAATGTACATTTTACACCTTATAGACCTCTGTATCCCTCAACTGAGCTAAGCTAAGGCAAAACTTCATTTAATAGCCACATTAATAATTTTAAGGTAAAGTTAGATCAATAGTTTATTCTATGATTCATAGAATTGGTGCCCCCAGATATTTGTGGTTAGGAAAAGTAGGAGAGATGTTGGTGATCGATGATGAGGGGTTACATATTTGAATGATACTGTAATTAATAAACTACCTGGGCTAGAAAGATTACTTATCAATAGCAAACCACAATGTTAATACAGAATTTGGCATATCAGTTATAGGCATAATCTAAGTGATTGCATATTTACTCACATCGATGATGAGGGGTTACATATTTGAATGATACTGTAATTAATAAACTACCTGGGCTAGAAAGATTACTTATCAATAGCAAACCACAATGTTAATACAGGATTTGGCATATCAGTTATAGGCATAATCTAAGTGATTGCATATTTACTCACACATGTTTATCTTCATATGTAAATATGAGGTTGTTCAGTCTCGTCTATCATAATGCCTGTGTGTGTTCACCCACACATTTGGAGCTATGTTCTTTTGTATACACCTGGGTCTCGTTTTACACGGATTTATGCGATTTTGAAGTTCGCAATTCATGTTTCTTTGGAAGTTGAACTCCGATAATGTGCTGTTACTTTAAATAATAAATTTCGTGCACTTATGTTATATTGAAAGTAATAGCACATTGTTGGAATTCGATTTTCATCTTAATAATTTCAATATTTTCAGTGCTTTATAATAGTAAGATTTTATGCAATAATGAAATTAAAATCATGATTTCCACATTTTATGTACACACATTAAATTTTACAAGATTATAATGTAAATATGTTTAAACATTGTGCGTGTTAATTTTGCATTTTAAATCACATTCTGTTTTTGCTTTTTAAAAAAGAACGTAATCAATTATTAATCATTTAGTGTCCGCAAGTTTATTTTTAAAAGGTGAGTAGTAGCAGTGGGCACAATTAAATTTGGCAATTAAAAATTAAAATCTGATTTTTAATTGTAATTAACAATTTAAAAATTACTTAAGGTGACCTGAAATTAATGTGATGTGAAACGAAATTTGATTTTTAAATGGAATTGAAAATTTAAAAATTAAAGACAAAAATAAGAATTTAAATTTTAGTTGTTAGTTTTAATTAAATTTTTTCCAGCAGTGTAGAAAAAAATAATGAAACAGAAGTGGAACCTGTTCTTTCACTGCAAAAATGATTTGAGAAGGTCTTCAACTTTCTAATCAGTTGGCAAATTATTTTCTTATTAATGACACTAATCACAAATGTGCTCTTAAATTCCAATGAGAGCTAAATGGTTGTATGTCTGGATATCATGAGCTTCATAAACAATAAAATCATTGTCTCAAAGATAATTATTAATTACATTGTCACCAGAAAACCAGTAACACAACATGAGAGTGAAGTTGGTGCTAGTTGTATTTCCTCTTGTGAAGAATCTGATTTTTTTACCAGTTTGCAAACGAACTTGTTTATCAGCAAATAGCGATAATAATTAAAATGTCTATAAAAAATGTAAATTACTGTACTGTAAATTATGCATAAAAATATATTGTTTTGAATAAAATTAAATATTATAGTTAAAAAAAGTTTGTCTTGTATCAATTTTTTTCAAATTTGAAATTTTTTATTAGTCATATTTTATTTCCTTATTTTTTTTTGCACGAATTTTAAAGTAATTTTACGTTGGTGCTTTGCTTTTATGCGATTTTTGAAAAATCACAGTCCGTATCACCCCTTTTTCAAGGTAAGTTACGTCTATTTTAGTGTGATTTCTTTTGCACGTGTTTTCTGAAGAACCTATCTATCGCGTAAAATGAGACCCAGGTGTATTTACAGTTATACTGGTTTCATATATGTTTTTCGTAATCTAATTCCAATCCAATTAAACCTTGTTGAATGTTATGAATGAGTAATATGCATTGATGTGTAGTTATAAACATTACCTTCCATTATCAGTCTATTTTAATCCTTTTAGTTATTCTTATGTTTAATCAGCCCCTGAGTCTCATGTTTCTCCTTGTGTTATGCCAGTTGCAAGAAATTGAGACCCAGTGTGACCCAGAAATGTCTTTTATAAGGTATTAAATCATAGAGTACTGGAAATGAGCTGAAGCTTGATCGGATTCAGGTTTTTACCATCTCACATCAGTCAGCTTTGGTATATTTGCCTGGGTTTTGTTGTATGAATGTACAAATCTGACAATTACATAGGTTTTTTCTTTAATTATGCCCCTCAACATGGGGCATTGATTAAGAATACCCACATCTTCTGGAACCCAGGTATAAATCACCTCATTTTGTCTAAAAAAACAAAAAAAAATTTTCCCAACAATATGTGTCTGATTATTTCCCCCTTGTATGGACATCCAAGCATAGAGCTCTGACTATCCACACAACCATTAACAGTGTTTTCCCCCCAAAATGTAATATGTTGGCACAATAAATTATTACATATGTAAATTTTTTTTCTTTGTTTCTGAGTGTGAGTGCCCAATCATTGGTTAAGGCAGTAGTTAAACTCTTATCTCATGTAAAATATATGTGGGATGCTTCCCAATATATGTAATTTTTTTTGATATATTGAAGTAAGACACCAAAATGTGTGGTTTATATTATCTGACCGCACAGTTTGCTGAAAATTATAATTATATGTATGTCCTAATATATATATTTATAAATGTACATTTTCACATGAGATTTTAGATTTTCTTGTAACTTGGCTTGCAAATTATCTGATATATATATAAAAAATTTTACATTTTCACATGAGATTTTAGATTTTCTTGTAACTTGGCTTGCAAATGATGTGAGATATAAATAAACAAATGCATGTTGAAAAATAAGGAGGATATTATTTTCATAAAAGTATTATGTGTAGACCTTTTTGTTCACTGATGATTGGTGCCCAAGGGTGACTTGAACAGGCTGCAAGTCATCCTCACATAAATTTGTCACCATTAGTAGAGAAAGGGGATTTTAAACAAAGAAAGGGGGACCCCTTGTTTTAAAATTTATTTTCTGATGAATCAGATTGGAAGTGAGAAATGAAACTAGTGAGGTAAGGACTGTTTATTTAGAAAGGTACTCTAATGCAATCAAAACTGGCACAAAAAAAATAATGGTACAGTCACGAACTTTACATTTTCTTTTAGAAAGAAAAGCATCTGGAAGAAAGAAGGAATAAAAGCACATTGGATAATATTACTTTTATTACTATCTGTTTATCTTATTAAAATTTTATATTTAAAATGCTGGGCAAGTGTCTTATTATAAAGCAAAATAACAAATCTGGGCAGAGTTTTATGTTAGGAGAGAGAAGTACATATGCGGCACTAGTCAGAGGGGGGAAAAATAAAAATAGACTGAAAGCAAGGATGACAGTGGAGTAAGCAATTTGGGAAGAATGGCACATAGCCATATTGCAGAATTCTTAAAGCGATTTTGTCAAAGCAAAAGAGAGCAGAATAGGAAGACTAAAAAATCCAAGATTGGATAGCAGTATGGAGGAGGAAACAGTAGGGGGAGTGAGTGACAAAGATGAAATAGATGGAGATATAAGTGAGTAGTGGGAAGAGATGGACTGGGAAGAGGCAAAAGAGTTAAAGGAATCATCTAGAGGAGCTAGAGAAGGGAAACCAGAAAGTGAGGTGAAGTGTAAAGGGATAACAGTGAGATCTGAGAGAGAAATCATAGAGGACAGGAGATCTGAGGGAGAAATATGAGAGGAAATGGACATAAGTCAGGGTGTGGTAAAGTGCATAGTGAGAGCCCCATATATTTTAAAGACCCTCCAAGAGAAATCCAAAAAGAGAAACTGGTAAGGGAGGTCGTAAGAGAGGGTATTGTGACATGAGTTTAATACTGATGAAGATGGAGATGGCAGAAACAAGCAAGCAGGCTCAGTTAGATGCTAAGAAAAGAGATAGAAGAATGGAGGAAGAAATGGTGCAAAATAAGTGAGAGATAAAGGAAAGAGATAGAAGAATGGAGGAAAGACACAGAAAAAGGGAGGAAAGAGGTAGACAATGGGAGAGACTGCAGAAAGGGCTACAAGAATTGAAGATAAATTGCCAGCAAGATATGAGATCTACACTAAATTCATAAGGCTTCTGAGCAAGGAGGAAAGCAACAACATTACTCATCATCATAGGGAAAGTCATAACCATTGGGATAAAAGTCAAACAACAAGAAACATCCTTAAAGGATGTGATTGCCAAGATTAAGGAGGAAGAATTTACAAGAATCTCAAGGAGATTACAGATGAGTTGTATAAAATGAACAAACTTGGTGCAAAGCAATAAGCTTGCCTCCCAGGAAAGGACTAAAGTGATGCATTATATGAGTTAAAGGAGATGATAGAAGTGAAAGACAGGAGATGAGACATTCGGGATAATATTTTAGATACCGAAGGCAGATAGTTAGTGATAGAAAAGGACACCATAAGTGGCCAAGATGAGGTTGATTTCAGAAGGGAAGTTAGAACTATCTTCAGCATTGGTGGAACAGACAGCCACATGCAGAGTTTCCAGGCCATGGTTGATAGGAAAATCTTACTAGACAATTCATAACCAAATGTGGAGGAAAATGCTGAGGTTTCAGACCTAAGGGAAATAATTAGAGCTCAGGATAGTGAAATTTATACAGGTTAAAGACTTTAAAGGGGACATTTGGGGAGGGTCCTAAAACACATTTAGAGAGCTTGAGAGAGAGAGTTGTTTTGATTTCAGAGGAGCAATTCTTTAGACTAGGTCACTCTCATGCTACACTATCTGTTTGGCTACACTAAGTCAAGGTGGTAGTGTTGTGCTGGAAAGCCTCTTATGTTTGAGCAGTACAACTTGGTCTGATAGGATGGAATTTACCACATTATCCTCCAGGAGTGATATGTATCAGATGTTAAGGAAATGCACACAAATTCTTTTTGAGGCAGATCACCAGATTCTGATCATTGAATGCATTCCCATTTACAGGTATGCAGATTATACAGGCAATCCAGAAAAATATGCAACCACAGATATAGCAATTGATGGTTAGATGTAGGATACATATCAGAAAAGATGACCAAGTTCCTGACCACAACTGATTTCACCCCTTTTTCAAGAGTCTCCTGAAAAGTGTGCATAGTTGAAGATCTAAAATGCCAAGCCCTTACCACCTATAATCACACACAGAGTTTTTAAAGGCTGAGACAAGAAAGCCAAACTTGCATTAAGAGGCCATATTAGGGTGAATCATCATTAAATGGCAGAAGATTCCTCCACCAGAATCCTGTTAATCCAGCAGGCAATGAAACATTTATAGAAGACCCTATGTCCATGATACTGGAAGCAGATGAAATGGATTAGATGTTCAGATCAAACCATGTCTGATGGTCCAAATCAACATTGAAGTTACAGAGGTGTGCATTTTGATGTCCACTGTTAGTCAAGTATCTTTCATGTCCAAAGAATGGCTGATGTGATTAGAAGAACAGGGATCTGTGCCAAAATTTTCCAATAAAAACTGTCAAGAGTCCTTGGTGAATGGCCAGAAAGCAAAGACTGAGAGGTACCAGTTTTAGTTGGAATTTTTGGTCATATTCAGGTTATACAGGCCCTAGTAACTAGGAGCACTTTTCTCAGTCAACATAGAGGCCTAATCAATTACAGTAAATGTATGGTCTCATTTTACCAGGAACAATATCAAGATTATCACACCCAGATCCATTTGCTTGCAAAAACACCAACCGCATGGAAGGAAATTAACATGGAAAAGGAAATAGTTATACATATTGCACAGGCCACTGTGAGTAGTAAGAATAGAGATAGGAAGAAGGGAAAGTACTTATGTGCTTTCTGTGCAGAAGTCTAGTAAGGAATCCAATCACATGGGCAAACTAGGGATGAAAAGCAGGATCTAAAAATGTTTCACATTCTATCTGGTGAACTGAATTCAGAGGGTGACAAGTATAGGTTAAACAATGAAAGAATTATAAATTCTGTTAAGTCCACTGTGAGTAGTAAGAGTAGAAATAAGAATAAGGGGAAGTACTTATGTGCTCTCCATGCAGGAAGAGTAAGGAATCCAATCACACAGGCAAACAAGGGATGAAGAGTGGGATCTAAAAAAAGTTTCATTCTATAGTGACTCATATCTTGGTGAATTAAATTCAGAAGGTGGTGAATACAGGTTAAACAATGAAATTCCTTTTATTGGGGATGAGTACACCTGTAGTCTTGAAGCATTCAAGGATCAGTCCCCATTCTCATCTGTATTAGATTATCTATGTCAGAAGAGGAGGATCACCTTTTAGGGTTTTTCAATCTCAATAGTTTGGAGCCAATTATCAATCAACCCACAGATCCCACTTAAATGATGATCTTAAGTCATTAATAGATCTGCCCCTTCCAACACTTATATTAATCAATAGTAAAACTAACCATCTAATAGAATACTAATCATAATGAATGTCCATTTAGATATTAAAATTTTGTTTATCATCTTAGGTTTGTAGATAAAGAGCTAACCATATATGTTTGGGAAATTTTATCATCTTAGAGTAGTTAGTGTGGGATTGAAGCAACAGGCTAGTAGAGATAAATGTAACAGGCCAGAGTTTATCAAATTTTGTAAGTAGTCAAGTAATTTACCTCCTTAAAAGTTTAAATATCATGATTGGACCCAGATTCTAAATTATAAGTTAGTGTGGGATTGAAGCAACAGGCTAGTAGTGATAAATGTAACAGGCCAGAGTTTATCAAATCTTGTAAGTAGTTAAGTAATTTATCCCCTTAAAAGTTTAAAGATCATGATTGGATCCATATTCTAAATTATAAGTAAGGTAATTTTTTATTGTTTTTTTTTGTTGTAAGTTCGGAGGTATGAAACAGTAGATTTTGATTCTCTACTGTCTTACTTAAACTTTGGTGCTAGCTCTATCATTGTTGGATTTAAACCCATGCAGAATACCAAAACAAGAGTACTAACATGGCTATATGCATTGCCATCTATATACATATAAACAGATTCTGGTAATATCAATTATATTAAAATATTATAGCAGATAGAATTTCAATTTGCAAATAAAAATATTTATACTACAAATTTAATTATATGAAAGTTAATTTATTATTTTGTTTTATATTAAATTCGTATGTATATGTATGGTCTACCCTGTATCATGACACATACATAGAATGGTGTGATTTAGATTTCATTTAGAAGTTCTAGTATGTTTAAATTTAAAAAAAATAATTGTAAACAAATTACCAGTAAACCACCGCACCTGTGGGAAAATAAGTTTAAAATTTAGTAATTTTTTACAATAATTTACAATAAAATGTTTGTATAAGTAAAGTCATTAGATCAGCACTATTTGAACTCCCCTTAGGATTTGTATACCTTGCTGAAAATTCGAACAAAAATTTAAATCAATTTCATAAATCTAAAATTCTAAATTAACATCAAGTGCTAATCGGTTATCAGGTGATAAATAAGTTGTCAACAAGCAGGTGGCCTGAGATGAGAATTATATAAGTAGACATAAATAGATAATATTTTGAACTAAAAAAAAACACCCACCAATTTTTGAAAGAGAAATTGCCACCGGAATCCACATCAGTTGAAATCTTGACATGTCTGGCTGAGGAGTGCATGTTTTGTTGCATCTTCATGAGATGACAGTGAGTATACTGCAATCCTATGTGCCTGACAATGTGACCATCTCATGGATGAAAGTTCTCCACCTGCTACCAAGAAGACATCAGGAACTTGTCCAGAAAAGATTACCACCATGCCTGAAGTCTAAAGTATCTACATCACCAACTGCAATAAAGAAATCAGTAATATCATTCCAGAACCACTGAGATCTAAATCAGTTTTCATCTTTACACGCTTGATATTTTAAAGTTAGCTTAATATAAGAAAAAAGATAGAAATAATTGAATGTTCAAACTAAAGCTAACTTTAAACTGTGTCTTAAATTAATTAACCTTTTATATATGTAAAACTTGCCTAACTACACTTGTAATTCTTACTTTATTTGAATCAAATTGATGTACTCATCTAATTCTTAGTCTCTATCATTGCAGTTGTGCCTATATCTTTACTCTGGATTATTTTCAAAATGTATTATATATACACCAATGATTCAAAACAGCAAGCACTCTGAATTTAGTAAACTTTAGTGAAGATACGATATTAAATATTTCATTTATCTTTTAAATAATGCCATCAATTAAATAGCATGCTGTTTCAAATTCATATATTTGACAAATAATGACAAATCAGCATGCACTCATTGCTACTGATTATTTGTTTATTATATAAATGCATAGTGTGATTTGCTTTTAAATTGATGCATGATTTTAAATATTTGTTGTAATAAGTACCCTAAGGTCAGTTCTAAAGAATATTTATTAATCTATTATTAAATCCCTCCAAATATATTTCCCCTCCTTAATTAGTTATTAAAGATGTAGATTAAAGCATATTAAACAAAATTGATAATTTAATTTACCCTTTGATTAGCATAAGTATAATGTTATTTTAAGGATTGGCTCCTATTAGCTAAATTGGTAGATGCTATCTGTTTAAACACATTTATCTTAAATGTATATGTTTGAATATTGCATTGCAGATGTGTTTTTATTAAGTATAATGTATGCGCTGTTTTGCTGCATCTTTTTTAAATGGGATTACGGTTAACCAAAAGACTGTTTTTTACGAGGCTCCTCGTCGACATCTGAAATCACTCTAACTCAGCCAGTTTTTATACGAAAATATTCGTTAAACACGTATTCAATTCGTTTTTAAAAGTTCTGTAAGATGGTGCCATCTTCCGATTTATTTTACAAGTAAAAATTAAAAAAAAAACGTATTTAAACCTAAACAAAGAAGAAACATTATTTGTGATTGATTCTTAGCATGCTCTCAGACGAAAAAGACATTCTGATTGGCTGGAAAGAACAAAGAAACTGCCTGATCAAAGAAAATAAAGAAAAACGCTGAGATTTTCATTTCGAATACGATTTAAATTATTATAAAATTATATTTATGGAAATTAAAAAGTATTTTTACAGAGAATAATAAAAAAGCAAAATTTTTTTCGAAAAATATTGAAGATTTTAGTACAAATATTGAAGATGTAGTAAAAAGAAATATTTACTTTTCTATAACGTAAAAGTCGATCTTTTTGTTTATATTATAGCTTTTATGTTGCCGATATTGAATATTTTAGAATAAATAAAAAGCAACTTATTTTTGAAAGAACTTTCGTTCTCTTCACAACCTGAAAAATTAATAATATACTTTTTATAAACGTATCTGAGTTGAATTTAATATTATAGGAGAATATGTTTTAACAATAGGCTTTGTCTTCAGTTTGTGATGTCTTCAGTTTGTGAGTTGGCCAATTAAAAGCTTTGATTTTTACCTCATACAACCAATGATTTAATTAGCGGTTAAAAGGTTAAACTGCCCTATTATACTATTTCGGATCTGTGTACCAAGCTTGTCCCTGACTTTAAGGCCAGGTTATTTGAGTAAACCATCCCTGTTCCTGAACCACAAATGTTCATATCATTGGCAGCAATATTTTTGGTCTTATGGTACCATGCATTTGGTGCAAGAACCCATGAATAATTATCCATCCACAAGGAAATTTTGTTAGTAGTATCTTGACTATTGTATAGCACATATTGGTAGTCTAACAAAACCAATTAAATTCTTCCTTCCTATCAGTTAAATATTCAGCATTGACGTGAAACTGCATCTTGTCTACTAGGTTATATATATATATATATATATATATATATATATATATATATAATAGTATAATGAATATTCTATCCAGGGCTAGTAAGGTTACTTATAAATAGCTAACCACAATGTTAAGATAGAATTTGGCATATCAGTTATAGGCATAATCTAAGTGACTGATATATATGCACACATGTTTATCTTAGTATGTAAAGATGAGGTTGCCATTGTATTTCAGTCTCATCCACCATGATGCCTGTGAGCGTTCACTCACATATTTGAAGCTATGTTCTTTGTTTATTTTTTGTCTTTATTAATTAATAAATACATTTAAAATTATGCTGGTTTCATATGCGTTTCTTATAGTTTAATTCCAATCCAATTAAATCTTATTGAGTATATTATGAATGAGTGATATGCATTGATGATAAGTTATAAATATTACCTCCCATTATCAGTCTTTTTTAACCCTTTAATTAGGCTTGTGTTTAGCCAGCCTCTGATTCTCATATTTCTCTCTGTGTTATGCCAGCCTTGAAGAAATTGAGATGGCGTGTAACCCAGAGATGTCATTTGTAAGATGTTAAGTCATGGTACTGGCAAATGAGCTGAAGCTTGCTTGGATTCACGATCTCATCATCTCACTCTGGTCAGCTTTGGTATATTTGCTTGCATTCTGGATTTTGTTACATGAAGGTACAAATCTGACTGTTACAATATTTGAGCACTATTAATTATTCTTTTTTCATTATTTTATATCTTATTTATATAGTTTAAAAATATAGATGCATGTTGTAGTTAGTGAATAATTTAATAAATTGAATTCCTATTGCCTTACCTATACATGTTTCTGTCAGTCTTAGTGTCAGCTGCCCTGAGTAGGCTAGCCAGTGGCCAGACATTTATTAACAAGCCATGATTACTCTTACTCATTCCTTCTAGCATAATTCTTATGCATGCCTAAGATTGGTGCATGGAGTCAGGATAGGCTGACCTCCATAAATATGCTGGGTGGGAAATGTTAATAAATAATTAAGTGGCATTAAAGCCATCTTGGTTGATAAAAATGGTGTTGCGAATTCATAGACCTTGTAAGTAACAAATATAGCTATACCAAAGAAATAATAATAAGTACTGTTCTATTAGCATGTTGAAAATGCTTGATGGCATTGATCCCATCCAAATGCATATAAATATGCCATTTAATGGTCTGCAGTTCAAACCAAAAAGCCATAACTTTTTTTTTCTGTTGTAACTAATCGCTTGCTTTATCTTGTGCAGTTTGTGCGAGTGCACACAATACTATCTTTTAGCAATGTTAACACTTCACTACCATACCATTTCAGGGTGAGTGGATTTAAAGTTTGCAGAATTATTGCAATCTGCATTCAAAAGTAATTACAATACAACTTACTTAACATAATATTAAAAAGTAATAATTATAAGCCCATTACCCTGCTTCCAAACCCAACATGTAAGGTGTATATAATTACAAAAGGTTAGGGTAAGCCACAATTTCATTGTTCTCCCAATAAAGTCATGGTTCATGAGAACACCTATGCAAATTAAAATGTCTGACTGTAAAATTTCTCTTAGTTATATCCAGAGATAAAAAGAAATTGTAAAAAGAATACATTTCTTAATCTTAAAAAAAGCAACAATCGAGTTGTTAATAATAGGTGAGCCATCCACCATACCTTAATCACATATTCGTTCAATGATAGCTATTGGACTAAATAAAGATTAATTTTCCTTTTCAAAAATGATCAAAAAAAAAAGAGAGTCAAATATAATTCAATAATTAAAGCATTCTCATTTCTTCCACCATGATGTAGTTAGTTATCTGTCAAGTAATGATAATAGATTTTTATAGTTTGCGGGGAGCAAGGGGGAGGATTTTTCCCAGCGCAAACTGCTTGTGTGCATGGTGAATTCTACTAGAATAGAATATTTGCAATAACATCTATTAATTGATGTTTTAATTCTTGCAGATGTGAAAAGGCATACCCCCCCCAGCTACATTACAGGACTAAGATGAAATTTGTAGGCCCTTGTTAAAGGTTAAATGGATCAATGTAACATTGTTAATCGAATAAAGTTGGCAATAAATTTATTAAGGAAATCAATCAATGAATTACATTAACCTGAATGATAAAATGTCTAAGTGTAAAAAATTTCTCGTAGTTATATCCAGAGACAAAAAGAAATTATAAAAAGAATTACAGTAATTTATTAAGGAAAATAAAGAAATTACACTAACATGTATGATTATTCTGCTTATTACTATTTCAAAAATAAGGTGGTTGGCACAGTAACATTATATTTATATGCATTTTCCTAGAAACAATGCCATCAAGCAGTTTCAACGTGCTAATAGAACAGTACTGACATAAGTTGTAGGATAGCGTTAGTCTACATTAAGAAAATAGTAATGAGAAAAAAGGCTTAAACTGTTACAATATATATATATATATATTATACATAAAAGGCTTTTTTAGCACATGGTTTTGTGTTCTTTTCAAATAAGCATCTATTTTAATGTTAACTAATTATTGCTGACAGAACTTCATCTAGTGACTCATTATTTGAAAGAAAATTTTCAAGTTTGTTTAGGTCAGATTCTAATCCAGGGCATAGGCATGATGGAGTATTCATTATTTTTACATTACAAGACCACCAAAAAGATAAGTATATTAAACCAATATTATTTTGGGTTTTGCTCAACATTTACTTAAATGAGCAATTTAATAAGAATAACATAGAAAATATTTCTGGATTTGTTATGGGTATGCTTTATGGATGTGAGAATTTTCATGACCTATCATTAAATGTTGAATGTGTAGAAATTTTTTAACTTTATTGAAACTTTTCAAATACAATAACACACAAATAGAGAGTTAAAAATTTGATATTCAAGAATCAAAAGATATAAGTTTGACTCCTATTCTAATATTGTCACTGGTCAGACCAACAACACCTGAAGAAGAGTGGAGAATACTACTACTAGAAAATTGTATAATTACTAACATGTGTTTTTTAGTTGGGCATTATTATTAACAAGTTGTATGTGAAAAGTTTAAATAAAGTTTAAAATTTTCTAGACTTTCAACATTTAATAATAGATGATGGAAATAGCAGAACATATTATCACATCTAAAATACTATCATCACAAACTTTCAGGCAAATGCTTTCCAGCTGGCTGACAATATATAACCTAAAGTTTGTTTAAATTCTTTATTTTTTAATGAATACTTTTTAAAAAAAAAAAAATTTATAATGCATAAACCTTTTTATTTTTATCCTTCTAACAAATAAACAAAGGCAAAACTCTCCATACAGTAGTGCCATCCTGTGCTAACCAGAGTAATCAATGGATGCCAGAAGGCTTGTGCATAAAATCCCTATCTAGTGCCTACTCATCCAATATCCCCAGACTAGTTTCTGGCTTGAGGACATCATCAGTGAGGAGCCTTGGATCTGAGAACACTGCACCTAGATCTTAGGATTTTATGCACAAGCCTTCTGGCATCCATTGATTACTCTGGTTAGCACAGGGTGGCACTACTGTATGGAGAGTTTTGCCTTTGTTTACAACACATATGTGTTAGTATGAGATGGTGATCATGTGATGTTTAATGGTTTAACTTCTAACAAATAGTTTTTTATATTTATTTTTTTAAAATTTTCATTCACTTTTTCTTTTTTCAGTTTTAAAATGATTCATACTTTTACATTTTTAACACTACATTTTATAGTTTGTTTTTTCAAATTCAAAGAAGCATATATTAATTTTTATTTGACATTTGTTTTGATAATTGTTTTCTTCTCATTTTTGCTAAATAAATAATTGAATGGTTTATTGCTTGAGGGTTCATAAAATATTTGAGCACATTTCACAATTTATGGACCTTGAGCTTCAGAATTTGCCACTGTAGACCCCACTGCACCTAATCACATAAGGTACTTCCACACTAATCATATAGTAAACTGAAAAATTATCAATGTGATTTATTTCAATATTCATTTTATACATATTTTGATTCTATCTCACTCAAACCATTTTATAAATTCATGTTTAATAATAACCATAATAACAATAAATTGACTGTTTACAGCAACTTAGAATTAAATCTTGATCACATTCTGATTAAAGAAACTGAGAAAAAAAAAACACTCAAGCCTTCAAGATTCAACTTTTTGGATTATAATGGCTTTGAAAACTAAATCATAAAACATTTACTGAATGGAGAAGATCTAAGTTAAGCAGATTCCAAAACTATAGTTAAGAAAAGAAAAATATTTTTAAAAGATACATAGTAGTGGTCTTATTATTAATGGATTGAATTATCAGTAATAATTGCAAGATATAAAAGATAATCTTTGGCAATGGATTGAATAATAGGCCAGAAGAGCTTTTTCTCAAGTTACTTGGTGAGGCCAAAGACTACAATTGGAAAATATGCCAGCACTGGTGAGCCACTCAAACATGGGACCAACTGGAAATTTAAAGATCAAAACACTTAGGTGTTTATTGGACTGTTATGGCAAGATTGACTAACTGGATATAAGGACTCCTATCCAGAGCCTAAAAGTTGTTACATTAATGTAATCCAGTTTTTTCCATTTGTTATTTATTGTTAAAACTCTGAATTTGGTGATCAACTAGTAGAAGTCTTGCGTTGTTAGCCGAGAGGTATCACAGCCGCCATGGAAGCAGGTACTTGGTTGCAGACGGTTGTGGGTTCGCGTCCCAGCCGACGCCATGACATATGGGGAAAAAAAAAAAAAAACTAGTAGACACAAATAATTCCTAAGTAGCTTATTTTTATGTAATTCTTTACAGTTGTGACAGGCAGATGGCCTTTTTTTTTTACCATTGGTTTTCTTATTTATTGTTTTCATTGTAGAGCCACTGCCCATTTGTAAGCATGTAACCTATAATAAGAAAGATGTAAAATGATATCCATATGTATCTTCTTAAGGTGTGAATAAAGTTGTTATTTGAAACATAAAAGTATAATAAAGTCTATTTTGATGTTTTAATTATAATTTCAAGTGAGTCATTCAGTATAAATTCACATTCTCACTGTTGAATAGTTGTAAATATTATTTTCAGGATTATGTTTGGTTATACCCCCTCTCTCTCATGCATATAAAATGCATGAAGTCTATTAGATTATATGAAAAAAATTAGATTTCAAATTTTTTTTCATAAAATACTATTTTGTGCTAGAGAATGATTTTCATTAATACTAAGCTCTTTACTACAATATATTTATAAATTTTAATATTAATTAAACAAGAACTCATTTTAATTAAATTGTTGACTGTCATAGGTGACAAATTGAACTTTTACGCATTTGATTGAAGATAGAAATTTCTACTTTGTGATACAAAGAAAAAATATTTTATTTCACTACAAAATTAATATATCATGTAAAATAATAAAGTTGAGAAAATGTAGTCATTATTATCAAAACAAACAAAGAATTTAAACAATTTTAAAAGTTATTAATTTTATTTACGTTCATAAATTATTAGTTTTGACAAGTTTTAAAAAGACGTTTTGCATTTCCCATAAAATTTGTCATTGAAATGTTATATAAAAAGCCTTGCCAGTGATGATTAATGCCACTGATTATGAAAAAATGAAATTTTTTGTATTTTGTAATTTAATACAGAATGTAGTTCGCTACAAAGAAAAGATTAGCAATATGACAAATTAACTATGCCTTAGCATTGCTTTCGACTGGGCAGGTCATATTCATAGTATTAGATAAAGGATTTGTGAGAGTAAGCAGATGTAGCATTATATTTTATCAATTATTTATTGAAAAATAACATTTATAAATTATAATATATAAGGACAGACAGACATACATATGTAGCAACATTTATTGCACTGACTATTATGTATCTTTTTAATTTTTTAAAAAAGATATTAATAATTTAATAATTTTATCTTTTGAAAATAATTTTGAAATCATGAGTTAATCAGAGCTTTTATAAATATTCATACTGTATTACAGAAAGATTACTTCTAATAATGGAAAATGTAATTTTAATATTTATAATAATCATAATTATTGGTTATTTATAATTCTTTGTCCATGAATTTATTTTAAATTTGTGATTTAAAAACACAAGTTTTAACACATATATAAAAATTCTACTAGAAAATGATATACATCATTCGAAAGCTAAAAAATTCTCTCCAAAATGATGTAACAAATGCATTATATAGTTCATGTCATTTTCTAGTTAATTTAAATAAAAAACAAACAAAAAAAAATTTGAATTAGTATTCTTAATGGATATTGCAATCAACCATTTAATAGTGTTTCTTTAAAACCTGGCCAACAAATTTATAAAAAAGAAAATGGAACTGTAATTATTAAATGATCTTTTAGTTTTTGAAAAGAATCTACTTAATTATTTTTTTTCCTACTTCTCTTTACTTAAATGTTATTAGGTTTTATTTTTAAAAGCAAATAAAATATTATAAATGACTTGCATATTATTTTTCTAAATGTAAAAGATTATTCTAAAATATTTTTTTTTATAATTCAATATATTATGAATGTATGCATCTAGTATATTCTTTTAATATTGTAAGGCATAGCTTTGTAATGTATTAATTATATAACTGGTTATGTTAGTATAGATATGTCAATTAATAATCTCTCTCAGTTTTAAATAGACTTAAAATAAACTATACGATTGATTTAATATTCATTCTTTCTAGGATAAGTGTATCAGACAATTCTATATAAGAAAATGAATTAAGAGAGGTTCAATCTTTTATCAGAACAATTATTGTCTTATGCTATATCTAGAGATTTTTTTAGTGACATGAACCAATTGCATCAGTTTTAATCTCAATGTATTACATATATTAAGTATTAGAAGTATTTTATATTACATATTTTCATTGTTTGAATCAGTGTAATTGAGAAAATTCTTGGACATTTCAATTAATAATATCGATCAATTTAAAATATCTTTACAAAATAAATTATTAAAACTGGAAAAACTCTCCATACGTATTGCCACTCAGTGCAAGCCAGAGTAATTAATGGATGCCAGAAAGCTTGTGCATAAAATCCCCATCTAGTGCCTACGCATCCACTATCCCCACACTAGTTTCTGGCTTGTGGCCTTTGTCAGTGAGGAGCCTTGGATCTAAGTAGGCATTAGATGAGGATTTTACGCACAAGCCTTCTGGCATCCATTGATTACTCTGGCTTGCACTGAGTGGCAATACATATGGAGAGTTTTGCCTGTTTTATTAACAGTTATAAGCAATTATAAGAAATGATGATCATATGATGTTTATTGGCAAAATAAATTATGTGATTATTTAATATTCATTGTTTTTAGCCTAAGTGTTTCTAAGAAATTTCTATATAAAAAATAAGGGCATGAGAGAGAACTGATCTTTTTTCCATAAGAATTCTTGTTTTATGCTATGATTAGAGAGTATTTCAAGTACCTATTGTACCAGTTGTGTGAGTACATATATAAGAAGAATGTATAATTTAAAAAATGTTAAAAACATATACTGAATATAAATATACAAAATGGTTAAGTTGTTGTAATTCCAGTAAAATTTAGGATCATTCATTGTGAATCCAGTTATCATAATATTTTTCTGTAACATGATGAAAGAAGAACTTTGCTAATTCTATATTATACTTTTTTTAGGGTTTAAAAATATATCAGAGGTCTTAATTAGCTTAGAAGGTTTATGGGTCACTTAAAATAAGGTTTTATTCAAAAATTTAAGGGTTGTTATCTATAGTATTTTCTTCATATTGAAATTTGAAGATAGTATGAAATCTATATAATATGACTTGTTAAAACGTTTCTAGTACAAACTTTTTCAACATGAGTATATACAATATATCTATAATTCAAATTTGTAAAAATAATTATTAAAAAATAGATAAATTATAATTAGCAATTTAATAATAAAATCATTATTTCTTGCTCCCCCTCCCCCACCTAAAAATATTTTACCATTAAATGAAAAAGATTTGTAATTTTATTAGAATAGTTACAAAATAATTTGCTTTCTTGAAAATTACAAATTCCAACTATATCATCAAACCTAGAAATTTTGAAGTCTGGTAGTCAAATATCAACCTAGCACCAGCTATTATTATTTTAATGGTGCTTATATTAAAACATTCTTTTAATACATTTCATTATGAATTAGAGAAAATATTTAAACTCATATAAATTTTTCTTATATTTATGATTTTATTTTTTCATGATTATAATGTAAGCTAAGTTTGGAAATATCTAATAATTTTAATACAAAAAAAATCAAGTCAGATGTCACATGATCTAATTTAATAAGTTTGTATTTACAAATGTTATATATAGACTTCACTGACGATGATAGTAACAGAAAGTGGTCTGGGTTGAGGATATTCTGCAAAGCTTGTTAAGAGTTTATTTTGTGAACTCTATATATAACTAATAATTTTATATATGTTTTAATTGGTTTGCTTTAACATTTCAAATGTTGGCTAAGTTAAGATTTATTCTGTATGTTAATTTTGTTGACAGTAGCTGAGTGCACTTTCAGTTGGTGAAGCAAGGTTCATAGCACTCATGGATGACTGCAAACCAATTACAAATAGGATAAAGAAGAGAATAACCTGAATACATTTTAATGTAAATAAGGCATTTTATAGTAAATAAGAATATAGCCTAAATTATAAGCTTATAATGTACTACCGATAGAGACATTAGCTATATTATTCAAGAGACTTTCAGTTACAGCTTTCTAAAAGAAACTTAAGAAGTGAACATTAATTGTTAAATTGGTTTAATTATTTTAACTAACTATCTGGATTATCATGTATGTATTCTTTTTCAATTATATTAATAATTTATCATTAAATATTTTAATTTATATTAATAAAATATTTACCTTTAATATTAACTTCATTGTGTGTTATTAATGTTAGTTTACTAGAATTTAAATGTATAATTTACCTTTGCCAATATTTATTAATTAAGGCCTGGGATTAAATGACCTGAAATCTTAATCACAATCTTGTAATTATCGTCTTTATAAGTTATGATGTGCTTCATGCAGAATCAGTGCGTCTAATGATTCTGGCGCCCTCTAAATAAATTAAAAACTGATTCTGCCTACAATTTAAAATCATAATAAAATAAAAGTCAAATTAATCGGGAAATATAGCTATGTTTTTAGAAATATGAACAAAATATACTTTCTTTTATATAGCTTGATTAACTTGCACTTGGCCTAAGTATAAATTAAACTGTGAATGTAAATTAGACCATTAATGGAACAATAGCTGCCCAACTTAAGGCTTCAACAATATAATCATGTCCTGAGATGTCGTAATTAAAAAAAAGATGTTACACTGATTATACAACTATTAAAATAATTTTTTTTAATATATCTATAAAAATCATGATTGCAACTGATATAGATTTTAATTCACAGTGTTGACCAGGTAGGCAGATACTTGAGAAGGGAAAATCATTGCCTTGAGTTCTTATGCCAGTATGTAACATAAGACCATTCTTAAATGCCCATCAGTCTAATAAGAGCAGGGTCCCAATAAATGGGAGGGTGGACCAAGCACCATTAGCCAATAAGTTTCAAAAGAATGTCAAAATTAATAATTTAACAGAAAAAATAAAATAAATGTTAAAAAAGATAGTAGTTGGCAAGCAGAGGTATTAGATGAAAAAACACACAAACAGAAACAAAAAAGACTGACCAGCTGAGTGCAAGCATGCACCTTATAAATAATCCGGCGGTTGTGAATCAGTTTTTAAATATCTGGATATTTTTTGGCCACCTAGGGGAAGCTTCAACAGAACATTTAAATATCTTGGAGTGATATTTCACCTTGAATCCACTAAGTGAAGAGGCCAGGATCATAATAGTATGTAGCTATTTACAAGGGGGGTCTCAATCTTGGTGGGATTCTCTATATCATAAACCCATCACTTTTGCCAAATACAGAAAAGTTCTATTAGATAGTTATTAGGGCGAGGATTATCAGAAAAATATTCATCACCAGGTATCACAAGATAAATAGCAACCTGGTGAAGCATTCATTTTTTTTTCAGAAGGCAAGTGGTGAAATTAAGCTCCTTAACAGTCAATCCATTATCTGAACAACAAATTATTAGGATAATTCCCACAATTTCCCTCACAACATCGAGCAAATACTCACAGTTACTGAAAGGAAAACAGTGAAACAGATGGCAGAATTATTGAGTGCTTTTGACAGCACTAGACCTACATTTAATGTGAAAGATAGAGGATTTACACCCCAACCTAGAGAGCTGACTATAAATGCCATAAGGTATAGACATAACAAATTCGGAGAGTGGAGCCTAAAGAAGACAATACTCTAATAGCCCTGAAGGAACAAAAATCTTTCGGAGAACCGGGAGTGATTGTGATATCACTCATAGAAGGCTAGAAGAAAGGCCAAGGGGTGATTCACAATCCCCCCAGCATTAGTGGCTATTCATTGAAAAAAATATATTAAAAAACTGCCAGATAAAAACAAGATATGTAATCTGATGGATTCGCCAGCTTGACCTAATTAATAATGACCAAGGATCTCAAATAAAAGAAAAACGAGTATCAAAGTTAGTCTCAATAATGAAAAATTAAATAAATAATAAAAGATAAAAATAAATTATTAAAGAACTTAGTGTTTTGAAAATGTCAAAATAAGTTAAAACCAATGATATACCCCTTGATTATGTCTTCTCTATTGTTGTGGCAAATCCAACTCGTAAGTCTGTAAAAAAACAGTGGAGCATGACTTAAATAAATATGTAAAAATAAGTTTTTTTTTTGAAAAAGATAAAATAAATTAAAATGATGTGTTCAAAATAAAAGTGAAATAAATAAACATGAAATTATTTATAATGATGAACAGAAATCCTTATCAAGTGAAAAAAAAGTTAAATTAAGATTTAGGTATGTGTGAGTATTTGGACAAAGATATAAATTTCAGGTCCAATTTTGGATTGGCTTGGATTAAGCCTTATCTTGCCATGAATTTGATCCACAGATGGGTAGGTGTAAAGATTAAATAATATTGATGATGATATGCCAGTAAGAAAAGTCCTGGTTGTATAATAATAAATCTGGAAGAAAATTTCTCAGTAGCTAAATAAAATAAATATTTTCGTAAGTCAAATGGGCAGTAGAACTAATCCTGCAATTCGCAGCCTTAAAGTCCATGTCCGTGATCCGTTGTGCACAAAATTGGTCCATGCTGTAGTTATGACTTCAGCAAGAAATTAAAAGTTGGTTTAATCAACACAAAATCGATCTATGTGTTGAATTGCCTAATACTTTATTGTCTACCTTTTGATATTACCATTTATTGTTTAATAGTGAAAGATTAACTGACAGGCACTTTGAAAAATACTTAAAGTTATTAAAAATGAAGAATTTAAAGTGATTGACACATTTAAATCCTCAATTGGGGAGGGGTGTGATGTAACGATGTGTATATATACACATAGCATGAGTGTGTGTATATATATATGAGGTACATGATTTACTTTTGTAAAAATAAATAAATAAATAAATAAATACAAAACTAAAATCAATATTTAATAGTTTGGGAAAAGGAAAAGTTAAAATAAAAAGAAAAATGTTGGGAATAAGTTAGAAATTATTTAGTAATTATAACTTATCTTTCTTTTACCGACTTGTATTTTTATAATTCTTTCGAAAGTACCTTTGTTAAAAGTTTTTTTTTTTTTAATTAAAAATATTTTACAATTAATTAGAACAATTCATACAAAACTAATCAGTCTCTGGAGATTAAGATTCCAGATTGATTAAATGAACAATAAGGGACTAATTTCAGTGTAATAGAAAAACAAGCAAATAAAGGAATGTACTAATTTTTTTAAAAAAGGTAAAATGTATTGATAGCGTGGGTGAAAACTCGAGCAAAGATGGGCTCATAATGTATAAAAAGCTAATATTCTTTATTGTTATTATTCAGATTTCAGGTTTCAGATTTCAGAATTCAGACTCCAAAATTCAGACTTCAGATTAGTCAGAAAGTTTTATAGAAGTGTTAAAAATATAACCAAGATCAACCAGCAGCAGTGAATAAAATCAACAAGTTGCTAAAAGTCCAGCATGATGAAACTATTCTTCTACTATCATGCCATAAGAGAAATGAGTAGCTAGATCCAAAATCTGGTGTTCATCCATTTCCCCCTGCTCATCTCCTGTGTTTAGCCATTAAAGGCTGTGATATATTGCGTGACTCACATTCTGCCCATGTTTGAACCTGCCATGCCAAATCAAAAGAAACAGCCCATGCCATAGGGCATAAAACCAAAAAGAAGAAGAAGCTTCACTTATGCTGAAATACTTGCTTACCAGGAATATAACCGGATCAAAAATAGGGTGATCATCCACATATGAAAACCCAGAGACTGTGCTAGATCTAGGTAATTATTATCTGTTGATGTCATTATTAGAACTTTTAAATTCTCAACACTAGTATTAAACTTTAAAATCTTCCCCTGAATAGAACTTAAGATTTCACTCAGAAGCATGTATATTTGTTTTTAAATGTTAGATATCTCTTATGTGTTTTTATGTTATTATTATTATTGTCTTTGAATAAATTTATGTAAATTATTAGTGTTGTTCATTTCCACTCTCTCCATTTATCTAAGTAAATGTGTTTCCAGTCTCATGTTTAAGAACTAGCTATGGGTCAAGTGCTTGAAATGTGTTAATGACATTTCATGGGTTCCACAAAAATGGAAGGACCCTGGGTTTAAACCTGTTATAAATATCCCCCATGAGATGTTTCACATTTCATGCAGCCGGAGAGAGTTACCTAAGTCTAGAAAAGTGACTGCCTGTTTAATATTTTTATTAAATCGGGGTCTGACCGTGGATATGATTTGGTAGCAGGGTATTAAAAGGTCATATTAAAAATTAATATGATTTAATAAAATAAAATAATAAGTAATTAGATTTGGAATAATTCGTAAAAAGCTTTTATATATACAGCGGTTCCCATTACAATATATATATATCTAGTCCATGTTTTTAAAAAATATTAATATACTGAAATAATTATCTAATTTATACTGTAAGAATTTTTCATCCTAACACATGCAGGGTGCTGTTTTTTAATAACATTTCAATGATTTCTTGTTGAGTATTGAGGAAACTCTCAAACTTTAATATCCCCTTTTAATTATCAATGGCATATTTTTTCTTTTAATTTTCTTAAAACACATCTCAATTCTAGTGCTCTTAAATTGTCACCCAAATTTCTAGAATTTGTATACAAACTCAATAGGAGTTTTTCATATATTTATATTATCATGCAATTTAACCATAAAAACATACTACTATGAGTCTTGTTCCTTATTTTATAATCTATAATTTTTTTCTTCTCTTTCTTGTTGTATCATAACATTTAAATCATATTGTAACATTATAAATATAATTTTGTATACCTTTTCTATTACTTTATGCATAATTTCCACTTTATTACCATCAAATTTGTTAAGTATCATTTAAACCTGAGATCGTACATAATAGCACAGAATAAGCTTTCAATCTGACTGCCAACACCCATCGTTTACATGTTATTTAAAACCTATATATTATATTCATCCTCACTGTATAAATTATATACTATCTCTATGCTAAATCAAATGTTATATAAAATATTTTTCGAATATTGTGGAGAAAAAAAAATATAAATCACTGTTTAATATTGAAGTGTAAATATTGCTGAACTCATTATGAAATAACTTTTCAGCTGAGGTTTTACTTCATTAATAATTTATAACTCTATAATTGTGCTTTACTCACATGTAATGAAGCTACATAGTATAGTAATTAATAATCTTAATTAATCATCTGAGCGCTTTCGGGAAGTCTAAGTTCCCATAATCATAGCTCATTACCAATTGAGAAATGCAATCATTTCTCAATTGGTAATGATTAGGGGAACTTGACTTCCCGAAAGCGCCCAGATAATTAATTAAGATTCTTAATTACTACACTATATAGCTTCATTACATCTGTAAAGCACAATTATAGAGAAATAACTTTTTGTTTTCTCTTTATTCATTATTGTAATACATAGATCTAAAGAATTATGAGGAAAATAGAATGTTGTCCATTACACCCATCTCTTATGCAGACTTTTAATACTATAAGTCAGTGGTCTTCAACCACCGGTCCATAGAAGTTTTTTGCTGGTCCGTGCTAGAGTGGCAAGAAAGTTTTTAATAACAAAATAATAAGATTTTAAACTTTTAATTAATATAAACAATTTTTATTTATTTTTTTCATCGCACTTTTACCTGATTTAAAAAAAAGAAACAGAACAAAATCTAATCAGTCATACATAAATTAATTTGTTTTTCTAGTTATCACAGATGTTTATGGGGGGGGGGGGATAGAATTAAATTTTTTATTACTTTTCTAAAAAAATTCAAAATTAAAAAAAAAAGTTTTTTATTATACAAACTCCATATATATATAACTTCATCTAAGGCTAAGCTGTTTACATCTTTAAGAAAATTTATCTATAGACTTCTGCTGGTCCATGAAACATTATACTTATTTTTGTCGGTCTGCGAAACCTTATCCTTATTTTTACCGGTCCGCAGGTGTGAAAAGTTGAAGACCACCGCTATAAGTGATTATATGAATAGGAAATACACTTTTATCTATTTGTTGAATTTTATATTTTTGGTATTCTGTAACGTTATTACTTTTATATAAAAAGTATTACATGTAGACCAACATTTTTTTGAAAGGATTAAACTTTTGTAATGATAAAAGTATATTGATCAAGGTACTATTTCATAAGATTTTATTAATGACGGAAATTTCAAATTCGAAGTTAAAATTAAAAAACAAAGATTTAAAAGTTTCACTTCAGTGTTTTTTTTTTTTTTGTTAAAAATATAAATATAATTTTTTTAATATCTTTGGAATTAAGTTTCTATAAAAGACGTTTTTAAGATTTACCTTAAAAATTGAAAATAAATGAAAGAGTGATACTTTAATTAAATTTGTCTTTAATGTACTTGCTAGTGGATGATGTTTAAATGCAATAAATTCTTTTCTTTAGATCAGGGATGCCCAACCCGTAGCTCGCGAGTCACATGTGGCTTGTGTAACTGTTTAATGTGGCTCGAATTGCACTCTTCAAAAAAGTAAACATTTTTACAATACAAACAATAACGATATGCAGTGTCAGGTTTCACATTAAATAAAATATATTTTTCCTGTAATTGTAATTTATATGTATGTTACCAAATTTTTAATAAATAAAATGTATTTACATTTTTTTTTCTTTTTAACATATTACACCATTTTTTTTTTTGCTGTACACGTTTGGTTTGGTGCTATATATATATTGTGTTTAGTGCTCTTGTATATATTGTTGTTTTTATCGAGAAAGATCCTTGTAGACGTTTGGTTTGGTGCTGTATATATATTGTGTTTAGTGCTGGAAATAGTTTTTATCGAGATAGATCCATGTACACGTATATATTTTGCTGTATATATCGATGTTTAGTGCTGTAAACAGTTGTTTTTATCCGTGTACACGTATATATTTTGCTGTATATATATATTGATGTTTAGTGCTGTAAATAGTTGTTTTTATCGAGATAGATTCGTGTACACATATATATTTTGCTGTATATATTGATGTTTTCATCGAGAAAGATCCGTGTACACGTTATTTTGGCCACATTAGAAATGGCGGATTGATACCAATGTGAATAGGCCATCCCCCCCCCCCCCACCTATCTCCCTACATTGCAGGTTTAGTACCCAAGTACCATGTTTATAAATGTAATATGAAAAATGTAATATATAATTGTGGCTCCCCAAATTTTTTTAAATTCTCAACTGGCTCGCATCAAGTTAAAGGTTGGGCACCACTGCTTTAGATGTTATATGCTTTTTGTGAAATAGACATTTCCGTATTTATTTTTCTTTATACTAAGGAATACTAAAATGATTCCAACATATTAGATTATCAGGGTATTGTCTGACTCATTATCTAGAAAACAAAAAATTTAAATGAATGTTTGTGATATTGCTATTATTAAATCTTTATAGAAAAATCAAAATTTTATATATTCTAAATACGGTAATTTGAGTGGGTTTCCTCTTCTTTTTTAGGTATAGGAACCTGGTGATGTTGAGATTTATGAATACTGAATTTAAGATGATGCACTAGCTAACTAGGCTATTCTTAGATAAGTATATAAATGTTATTTCTAGATAATTATATAAAATTTTTATTGGTTATTGCTTATAACAGAATAGTCTACTTAGTTAGAGTATCACCTTAATTCACTATTACTCTGCAGGGTTTAGTACATTGGTAGAGTATTGGATTCTAGAACTAAAAAATACTTGAATGACTTTTGTCATTTTCAGTGGCCAACCTTCTTGTGAACTTCTGAGAATAAACCATTAGATTATTAGTAATTCAGTATTCATGAATTTAAAAATCCATAGTTCAATTTCTGCACCAGCTAACCTGTTAAAGCTAACAACATCTGGAAAAATAATAAAGTAATACTATATGAAACAGTATTCATATTAACCTGTATGTTATCATTAACATTTTAATGTATTTAGAGGAATATAGATAAAATTTGAATTTTTCATCGCTATTCTGGCATTTTAATGTGCTCCAAAGATGATATTGGCAGACATAAGAAGATTTAATAATTATTTGGAATTTAAATACCTGAATAAAATGTTCACTGAAGTATCTTGAAAAATCAAAATAGTTTCCAGTTTTGTATATACCATGATACATATAATTGAATGATGTTTTATATTTATCTATTGCCGTGTTTCTTAACCTTTTGGTAATTGGCACTCCTTTGAATGTGAAAATATGTTCTTACAACCCTTGAAAAATCTGTTCTGATTTTTTAAAAGAGGAAATTACATTTATCGCAAGATAATTTATTTATTAAAAAATTCATACATTTATGTTTAGATACAAAACAATATCTCAATTTTTAATGGGAAGGTTGTTGTTGCTTATTCATAATAATACTTTTGAAGCGAGGTGCCTTTTTGGAAAGAACCACATGTAAGACATCACTCGCATTTAAGCAATTACTGGCTTTTATATTTATGTGCAGAAGTGTTGAAAATCCCATTTCACTGAGGTAGGTGGTGACAAATTTTAGAAGTGTCCACAGTGTGGATAAAGTTCTCACTGGGTATACCAGAATTATTGTAAGTCTAGGTTTTCAAATTCCATTTGAATACATGCATTGGCTTGTATTTCAGTAAGATCATCTTTTATGAGACCATTGTCACTTATTGAATTTAGATCAAATAAAAATGGATCCAGTATTTTCTCTGAGATTTGCTAATGCACTGACAGTGCAAATATTTTAAATTGTATATAAATAAAGTTTTATTTAAATCATGTACATTCTCCCAGAATGATGATTACTCTAAAAAAATGTATTATAAAAAGAACTTTTAAAATAAATTATGTAAATTAGCATAGCTAATAAAAAAGAGTCTAAGATTCTTGGCATGCAGCAGTTGAAAGCAGTCAATCACAGCCAAGGGGTCAAATGGTTGCTGAAAGTAAAACAATGTCTTCTCAAAAGGGAGAAAAGATAATGCTCAATGAAGTTAGTTTTAATAAATTATTAAAGTTCAAATGGAAGGAAGTTTGCATAGACTTTAATTAGAAGAGTAAACATACCATTTGGACATTAATGAACTATAATTGTCATTGTGTGAAATATTTTCACACACTAAATAACAATTCCCAAAAGTAAACAGGATAAATTATTGTCAGTAATATAATTTTATTGTACTTATTATATTGTTAAATTATTACCTCAGCAAACAGAAATAAACTTGCTGATGTAATATATTCAAGTTATGCGTGTGTTATTCATTTTCGCGTACACAGCTGAGATTTTCTCTTTGTGGACATAACAGCTAATATCCCCTGAGGAAAAAGTCTCAATGAAATAATTGACTCAATTTTTGTAAATGTATTGCAACTTCAGGTATAATTGTGATTTTCTCATTTTACAGATTGATTAAATCAAGCCAGAGAAAGTTTGCACAATTCTCACATTTAACTCTGTGTCCAGATTTTTAGATTTTCTATAAATGAAGATAATTTTTTACTAGGTATTATGTTCATACCAAATCCTTGTATTGATGTGCTTAATTCATTCAGGTGACTGAACATAAATGTTAAGTAGGCTAGTCAAAGTATTGCATCTTTTTTTTTCAAATACTTTATTAAACTAAATCAGAGTTTTGATTATTAAGTAACTGTATAATTTCCTCTTGCAATGAAAAAAACTCTGCTTAACATGCAGACCTTGGAGAGTCACCATTGGTGTGATAAAGAAGCACACTTGAACAGCATCAGTTTTTTTTTTTTGCAGTAAGCATGATATATATGATGATTAAATGTTCGTCTTCAGATATAATTTATTACATTTACTGCAAAGATTCCAATGCAGTGCAAGTGCATGTCCATGCAACATGTTATTATAACTTGTGGTACTTTTGTCTTGATGTATGAGAAAAAATCAGAAAATTTTGCTCAACATTGCAGAAGAACCATCAGTGCAAATCGAGTCTATCACATTCATTAGTATATGATATTTAAAAAAAAAGTCCTATAATGTGTTTGAAAACATCAATTCCTTTTGATATTAATTTTAGTAGCTCACAAAATAAAAAAATTTACCAATATTTTTCTTTTTTAACTGTATCACACAAATCAACATTTGATTGCAATATCAACATCAGTTGAATATTCCATTGTTAGAGGGCTGGCTTTAATATCTTCCACTAGCAGTAAAATATTATCACTGAGATCTTGAATAAAGTGGATCGAATCACATTGTTCAATAATGAATTCTGCTGAATTTTGTTTTGTGATTTCAGAACCTAATAGAATTTTTGAAATTTCTAATGCACATGGTTTTACCAGTTCTCAGCCATTGTATGAACTTTTTTTTTCTTAGCTTATACAGACCATTCCACTTGATAAGAAGCTTCTAACAAGGACTTTTGCGAACTTCTGCAACATGATAATATGGCTGGTAACAAATCGTAGCTTTTTTTGCAACTTCATCACCATAGATGATGGTTGAAATGCTCTAACAACTTTGATAGTTTAAGATTGGAGTTGAAAATATCTAAAAATATAAAGTGTATTGTGATCAACACATACTATCTTTTCTGTTGTACAAGTGAATCCATAAGCAACACAATCATATTTTCATTTCCATATTTTTCGACATAATGAGAGTTACTACAATCAGTGAAATAATAGTCAGAAATTAATTATAAAAATAATTATAATTTTTCAAAATTTGCAACAAAAAGATTTACTTTATATAATCAATTGATTCTACCCAGTATAAGCTCTAGTCACTGATTAAATGTCTGCGGTTAAAGAAAGTTAGCATTCATTTCAATGTCCAGCTGTCTCATTAACATTCGTTCTCAAAGTATATAACAATTTTTTTTGTTTCCTTTTTTGGGATCCAGAAATTTTTAAATTATTATTTGAATATTTTATTCAAAAATATATCTCTACTTTTAAAATATACTTTCTTTCACTTTCTCATCATGTTGTATAAGATTTGATTCATTTAATATAATTTTATATTAAACATTATTATGCCATTATATTACTCATCTAAAAGTTAGAAACATCTCTCCAAAACCCTGAAATGCTTTCTAAAGTACCCTAAATTAAGAAACTGATGTGGTCCATGTTATAATTTTGCCATTAGATTAGTGTGAAGTTGAATATGCCACTACGAATAAACGAATACATTGAATATTTTTTCTCATTAAATTAAGATTGTTAAAACGTTTGCAAATATTTCAATGAACAAGTGTTTTTTTTTTTTTTTTTGACTATGAGCACATAACATCATTATAATTTGTAAGACTTAGTTACTGGATTCAGTCACTTATCAGTTATTTGCATCTTTAACAGAAAAAATACAGTGCCTTATTTTTAAAATTATTTTGCTATGCAGATATATAATTTTATTGAGAAAAACAGAATTAGAAAGCTTAATAACACATGGACATTAAGGAGGAATAATTTTCAAATGCTAAAATAGAAAAACTTTAGAGAGCGTTGTTAGCTGAGAGGTCAGCGCAGCGGCCTTGCAAGCAAGCGGTTGGTTGTAGACGGTTGTTACGGCTTTGCCTCCGTCCAATGCTATGACATATGGAAAAAAGAGTTTACGTTTTTTTAATCTTGGATTATTTTATTTTTTATGTTTTCACTAAAAATACATAATTATGTCAATTTTTTTTCTATTGTTATAGTTATATTTTTGATTTTGTATTATATTTCTTTCTTCTGTAAACAATTGGTCATGTTAACTTGGCTCTAGGCTGTCAGACTGGAATAGATTGTTTGTAAATACTTGTTTTAATCTACGATTGGATGAACGAGCTTGTTGGAACCTTACTTCACAATATCTATAGATAAATAATTTATGTTCAGATTAGAAAAGAAATAGGTTTTGAAAGGGAAAATATGCCTATAAATATTACAACTGGTTCTTGAGATAAGATGATTTCTTTCCTTCAGTTGAGTCATGATAATCCCATTCTTTGGAGGCGGGGAGGGAGGTATATTTTCATTAAGTCATTCTGCTGATTATTATTGGTTACATAAAATTCATCATGTAATTCTGCCATTTTGTGTTGTTAGGTGTCAAAAATACATCCTTTTTAATTTATTTTATGTTTTATATAGTTGTGACATCTTTTTCACCTAAGCCTTGAATAAATAATGAACATTAGATAAGAGCAAAATTAATTATGTAATTAATCATCTTTTCTCCAAAATATAGTGAATTATATTGTGTTTATTGAGTTGTTATCTTTTACTCCGCTATTCCAGCAGTCACATCTAATGTCAGTTGTATTTATTTTTTTATATGCTAGGTTCAAGAACTAATAGAAATAAGTCATGTTTAATACCATTATTATAATTATAAGAGTATCTTTGATCTAATACTTTTGTTGGATGTTTTTCTTATTAAGTAATTCAAAATATATTTGTATATTAGATATACACCAATTTATATATATATTGAATTTAATTACATACATGTTTACTTTTTTTGCATAACTCTTATTTTAATAATAAAGTACGAATCAATAATTCTAATTAAAATTTTATTTTATAGTTGACATAAATATTAAATATAGATGTGAAAATTTATTATTAATCATATAATTAAAATTGACTAAAGTTTCGAACAGCCTAACTACTTCAGTTTTGATTAATAAAAGTTTGTATCAAAACTTGCATAATTCAATTATTTTATTAAATCGTGATCAATATACTCTAGATTTATTGATTCGCCGCGGAGATCTCTTCAAATGAATGAACGCGAATAACTTAGCTGATAAAAATAGTTCAAATATTTTTTCATATTAGTCACAATTAATATTTTTTATTATTATTTAACTCTGATGTTTTAAAAATTAATATTATATAAAAATGACATGTGATTTTTTTTGAATATATATAAAATTAAAACCGATTTTGGGGAACAAGTGAGAAGTTAAAAAAAGTGAGAGTTCTCACTGGATTTATGCATATTGTTATCTCAAAGCTGATTTGTTTTCTTTCGCCACATTTCGAAAATCTTTGCTACAAAAGCATATGTATATACATAAAAACCATCAACTCATAATTATCCACTGCATAGATAGTTATAATGTTACAAAGAAGGGCATATTATATAAAATATGAGTAACTTTTCCAAAAGCACAGAAAAATTAAAATTATGCCCATTAATGTTTGACACCATTAAATCAGTTAGCTGTTATAGATTTGAAATCTGATCAGTTACAAATAGTTTTTAGTAATCAATAAAGCAAGTCATATATAGCTGACATTGCTTTTATGAGCTTGTATTTACAAATATGTAATATGAGAGCATGCCAGTACCACAAATGGTTCTCTAATTGATAAGTGGTAGAGAGAAAATATTTAAAAATCTCTGGAATATGGGTTTGGGGATAAGAATATTCGAGGTAGAAATTTTAAATATTTTCTCTTACCGCACTTATCAATTAAGAACTTGTTTGAGCTATTGGTAGCTCTCTATATTAAATAGTTTCCCAAGGTATTTTCATCAATTTATTACTGGGTTTCGTTTTATATAGTGTTATGTTGGATCACATTAATAAATAAAATTCCATACATATTGTAAATTGAAACTTTAAAATCAAAAGATTAGAATTATGATATACAAGTAGACAATTAGACTATCATTCTCTGTTCGGCAGAGTTAAGCGTTCTAAGCCTCTAGCTAGAGAAATCTATCTAACAAATTTTATACAGTTGGATAGTTAAGATGTCATACATTTTGATATATTGATAGTTATGATGTCATAGATTTTGATGCATTGTTATAGATGTAACATCTGATTATTTAAATATTTTTTTAGATATGATAATCAGTTTATCAATATACACACACCACCTACTCTCTTTACACAATTTTTTGCATGATTTTTGAAATAACACTAATTAAAAAAAGTCTTTCTACATGAGTTGTTTTAAAATAACATAGGTAAAAAAATGATACTTTGGGATTAGAGATGCTGTGACATATTCATATGTTTGAAATGATGAAGTGAGTTATTATTTATTTAGAAGGGTTAAAAAAGTCATCTTACATTCTCAAAGTACTTCTTAGATTGTCTTAAGTTGTTATGATTTTTTTTTTAATTCTAAATAATTCCATTTTCCTTTTTAGAAGTTTGTAAAATGTTTTTAATTCACTGTTTATTTACAGATTTGTTTTTGAGATAGAGTTCATCATGATCACATCACAAAACTAAAAATAAAAAAAGTCCTTCACACTCTAATTGATGTCAATCATATTATTATAACAATTGTCGATCTTTAAAATGTTAAAGTTTAAATTAAAAACATTACATACAAAAATATATTTCTTACTGTTTTTTTTTTCCTTTAAAAAAAAAAAAATAAAATAAACAAATTATTAAATTATATCACAAATAATTTCAAAAACAAAGGTACAATGTAAACACATTTAGTAATTCATATGTCGATATTTTAATCATTGATATCACTAAAAGCAAATATTTTAAAGACAAACTAAGATCTTTGTAAAAATCTATAAACACATATATATATATATTTATATCACCACTGCCATTTTCAAATCCCAAAATCATAAATAAATGCATCTACCAAGAAAAAAAAAATGAAATAAATAAATAACAACAACAAGCAAAATATATATATATAAATAAATCCCTGTACCAAAAACCAAACCAAATATGTTTTTTTGACAACAATGACACTTTGATGAAAAGGGTAGGTCTTTCCTTATGTTTACAATACATCTGGGTCTCGTTTTATGTAGATTAGGTTCTACAGAAAACCCACATTAAAAAATTCGTATAAAAATAGACTTACCTTGAAAAAATGTGGGATAGATTCCAAAATTTTCAAAAATCATATAAAAGCAAAGCAACAACATAAAATTACTTTAAAATTTGTATATAAAAATAAGGAAATAAAGCATGACTAAAAAAAAATTTCAAATATTTGAAAAAAAATGAAATAAGGTAAACTTTTTTTTACTTTTTTTATTAACTATTTAATTTTATTCAACCTCTGTTTTTATGTGTAATTTATTTTACATTTTTTCATACATATTTTTAATCATTATTGTTTTTTGATAATATGCGGTTCGTTTGTGAACTGGTAAGGATATATTCAGATTCATATCACAAGAGGAAATACAATTAACGCCAACTTCACTCTTGACTTGTTAGTTAATAGTTTTCTTTCAACAATGTAATCAGTATTTAAACTTTGAGAATTGTTTATGAAGCTCACGATATCCGGAGTACTATGTAATACTCCATGAGAGTAACTATATATATATAACATCTTTTTCACGAATGTGTTAATAATGACTAATGGTTAAATTTTCTTTTATCCTATACATGGAGAAACTTTTAGACAGAAAAAAGTTACAAGTAAAAATATTTAAAAAATTTTAAAGATATATTCTTTTTAAAGTAAAAATTAAAAGTTGTTAAATATTTTACTTATAACTTTTTTTTAGTACAGAAAAAATTCTAAGTAAAAATATTTAAAAAAAATTTTTAAGTAGAAATTAAAAAGTTCTTAACTATTTTTATTTAACTTTCTGCTAAGCTTTTTGATAAAGAAAATATAAACATACACATACATAAATTACAAACATACAACTATTTAGCTCTCTATTGAAATGTAGTTCATAAGTCATGTCAATAACAAGAAAATGATTTTCCAATTGATTAGAAAGTTGAAGACTTTCTCGAATCATTTCGCTGTGAAACGACAGGTTACAATTCAGTTTCATTATCTTTTTCTAAACCTTTCTACGGTATCTAAATTTATTGCCCAATACTTTTTTCCACAGGCATTTAAAGAATGTAGGAAATTTAATGCATGTATATAAAATAGGGAAATCCCGATTTTAAATGAAATATGAGAGTTCTTTATTGCATAAAAGAAAACCACATAAAAAGATATTAAGAAGAAGCGTGAATCGCATAATTCAAAATTACATTAAAAAAATCGGCATACAAAATGAGACCCTGATGTATATATATATGCAACATAAAGAAATATAGTAAATGAGGCACATTACCTTTAGTTACTTGACTCCCCTTCCAATGATAAACGGAAAAACTTATCTAAACTTAACAAATACCAGTTGACAAAAAATTTCAAATATTGGTCATTGGGACCGAAATTTACGATTTTGTCATAAAACTAAATCTTGAGGCACTTCTAGTTCTTCACTTCTGTAGGTATAAAAGGAATTGTACCAATATTGAAGTTATATGCAAGCTGTGTCAAAGAGAATAAGAAACCCAATCACACTTATTATTCACTT